>DVWM01000331.1:0-11231 GCA_018235105.1 Junonia coenia | reverse complement strand
TTTATCTTAAACATTGCAATGTACATATGTTTAACATAAAACCGTTTAACTTAAAAAGTTTTTTTACCTATTTTTTTCCATGTTCTCTAGGTAATATCCTAAAACGGGTACACTAAAACCTATAGTTTCATGCATCTCGAAGGTACCGTGGTCGATATCCAAAGCATTTTTACTTCAACAACATTTAAAATATTATACAGAACTCGTTATCATTTATGGTCAAAGAATTCTTACTTGGTTATATTCTCGGCTCAGAGACTTTGACCTTCTGACTCATCGGAAACTCTCGGGTACGTCCTTGCATCGTCCTTTGGCCGTTCCAGTCAATTCTATGTCTATTTTTTATCGTTTTCGAGTATCAGGGCTACCAGACGATTGAAATTTTAGTGAATTGTTTGATTATTTTTCAACAAATTACTCAATACCTTACTTCATAATTTATTACAGCAAAATAGCGGTACTTTATATTAACAACTTATGAAATGGTCACTCGTATGTTACGGTCAAGGTGTTCTGCCAAATAAGTCGCGAGTCTGAGAGCCTGCGGCGTAAATGCAAACGATGCAATCAATATTCAGACTTGCTATTCCTTTTTGGCTCAAGATGCTAAAATTTAAAAGCTTTCAAATTGACCTCGCAAAAACTTGTTCTCAGATCCTTGTGCTAGTTTATTCATTGAAGTGGCAACCCTACATGCATCTAACCAGCCGCGACACCTCAACGGCCACCCGACCTGCCTCAAAAATTACATTAATTGACAATATGCGTCTGTTTTTTTTGCGGTTAAACTTACTCGAGTGAAACATAAAGCCGTTATATTGCAGCAAATAAAAAAATATGTGTCCTTACTAAAACTATAAATGGGAAATTGAATTTGGTTGTTTGTTTGTTCATTCCGGTATATTTCTAGTTCGAAGCCCAGATTATATAATAAAATATTTTTATTCCGAATAATTAGATGTCCCGAGAGAACAGCGTTTTTATACCCAAAGCGATTATAATCGACATTAACGCGAGTGTAGCGTAATATTAATGCAAAAGATCGGTTTAAGCATCAAATAGGTAATAACCGTTTATAAAGGTATGCCTGTATAGCGATAGGTATATGAATCACCTGTGAAAGTTGAATTTCTGAAAACCTATAATACGTTGTTGAATCCTCAGAAACATGTAGGTACTTTCTCTTTCTCAGAATCTCGCACCTAATCGTTTTAGCAAAGGATTTAACATCAACTATTGTTGTTGCGAACAAGTGGCAAAAACGAACTGAAAGTATTTCATAGCTGATGCAGATGGTAAAAATAAAAAATAAAACTACGGAATGTACACAGCACGTAGTTGTATAAAAACTGACAAATACCTGAAACAGGTTTATCAATAATAGCGCTTGTAGTCTGCATTGTTAGACTTCTTGTGACGTCATATACTTTCACGATATTAATAGTGATCATTTTGAGGTTGTAGGTATACCTAAATAGTTACCAGCTATATTTATTTTTTCATAAAAAATTAAACAAACAAGCCGACCGGTCTAGTCGTCTGATGTAAAATGATCAATGCTGCACCGCCAACAGCTTTATGGATTTAAATAAATTAAATAAACCGAAACATTTGTTTTTAAACCATACCTACCCATTTAAACACCCAACATTTTTTAAAACTTATTTTTACGTAGGATTACTGCCTATTTAATCTTGTAATTTAAAAAAATTAAAAATAAAATGACATAATTATACCTACTTACTTACATACTTATTTCGTCCTTGACTCGTACAAATAGCTGTCTGTTTTTATCGAAAATACACTTATAAGTAATCTTACTTATTGGAATTTGTATATATGTAGGTACGAGTATGTATATTAAGGACATTGGCTTCAACAATATTAATAGAAAATAAATGACGATAATACGTTATCGAATCATGATAAAGTGGCTTTGACCTTTTCATATACAAAATAAGAGTTCATGATGTCATATGTCTGATGTCTGCGCACGCGCAGCCCACGTATCCATGCGCCCTTGCACTTCACGTGCTTCCTGCCTTTTCACAATTCCCATTCATACCGTCACGAACGAGTGGCCCCTGTTGCATATTATTACGAAATATTTCATAGTTCTTAAAGGTAACGTAATAAAGTTTATTATACAGACAGTTGCTCCAACTAGTGCTCGACCATTCCGGTGCTGAATTACATTCTGTGTTGGAATTATTGAACTGTACCTAATGATATAATTTCTAGTTCGTTGATTATTTCCATATACTGGTATCTTAAGTTCTTTACTATAATTTCTCATAAATAATTATGTTTGTTACTATAATTTCTTAAATGATTTGTTATTGATCTTTCCCGAAATTATGTATATTTAAGACTGGATGCATGTACATATATAAGCGATATTCTTCAAGACTCAACATTCGTACCAAAATGCATTCAAATTTCAACAGATAAAGCGCGAAAACATATCAGAGTGACAGACTGAGTTACGTTCGCTTTTATGAATATGAATTATTATTTCAGTATTATTTTAACAATGAGACCCTAAAAAAAGTTCACAGCATCGTTCCGCAAGACCTCGATTCAATTAATCGGGTTATGTGAAGCGGGGGCGATTCCTATCGTAAATGAGCGGACGTTCGAAACGGACGCCTGGGTTCCGTTCGTAATAAAAGATAGTTTGCAAAACAAAATATTGCAAACAAATTGCCTTAACAATGGACAAAGGTAACATAAATAAAGACAAAAGCGAGGTTAAATGACATTACCCAAGCCTGTGTAGGTTTGTGTTTGTGGGGTTGCCAGTAATGAATTAATTAAAAACATAATTTAGATATTTAAAATTCAGTAGGTACGAGCAAAAAATTAGACCATTTGAAATTCTTCCATTTCACCATTTGTAATTGAGGGTGAAAAAGTACTACGAATCCGAAAAACTTTAGTTTAAGCAATTAGGCTTCAACCCATTTGCAAGATTTATGTATCGTTTGTTTTCCATATTATAACTACCTTAAAATAACGTATGATATTGTTCTTCTTTTCAGGGAGAACCTGGCAGAGGAATAACATTCACAAGCACAGAAAATCCGCAACAACAGTCGAAACCATTTCCAGACATACGTCTGGTTGATGGTCCATCAATATTAGCGGGCAGAGTACAACTGTTACACAGAGGACAATGGAGATCCGTTTGCACAAACTCAAGAAAGTAAGTTGAAATGAAAAATTATTGAGATTTTATCTAAAACGTAGAAATGTGTTAGCTAATAATGATTTCTATATAATTTCAGTTGGACCATCAACGACATGGAAACGGCGTGCAGGCAATTAGGCTTCATGGGCGGAACGTTTTACAATTGGATGGATCGACAGCCAGGCCGACGAGCACGACTTTTACTCGAGGAACCCAAGTGTAAAGGCACGGAATACGACCTCTTCCAATGTGACTGGAATTCAAGACAACTGGGCTCTGGTGTATGTGATTACCATCCCGACCTCGGTATCCAGTGCCAACCTCATCACGATGATAACGAATTACGAAATTCAGGCATCCATTGGAGAGGAATAAGATTCGAAAATGCAGTCTATGAGAGATTACTTACCGCTGCCAATACGCTTTACGTCCCAACATCGATGTCGAGATTGGTACATATCACTATAAAAAATGCAGGCTTAGGAAGGGATAACAATGCAACTAGTACTTTAGATATAATAGGCGTCCCACCTTTAATGGAGGACATAGAAATATCAAATTCCGCCTTTAATGCTATAAACGTGACATCACCCGACGCTCCGATCATAATAAACAACTGCACAATACAAAATAATAGAGGGTACGGTATATATGTTAATTCCACGTACGGTATGACAAAGATCGAGAATTGCCTGATTCACGACAACGGCGGCGACGGGGTCAAATACGTGGTGCACGAAATGAATATAGATGAGAAGTTCGATCGAAGCGAAATCTTCGATTTATGTACCCTTGCATCGACACCTAGTCAAACGTTCCCGATACAAATGTCAATAGAACAATCAAGATATTCCAACATGGAAAGAGACTGCAATCAAAAATTTTACACGCGACCTGATCACGTTCTCACACTGAGCTTTTTAAAGATATTGACAAACAGAAACAATACCGGAGAAATATTTATATACGATGGATTAACGGCAAATGATAAATTGTTATTACATTTTAATATAAGAAACCACACTCGACCGCAAAGTGTGACATCGACAAGAAATAGAATGTACGTGAGGTTTCGCGCTGACACTAGAACAGATATAACTGGATTTTTGAGGCTAATGTCGGGAATTAGTAAAACTTATGATTTGAATTTAACAGACACTGTTATTTCAGACAACAATGGTAGAGGTGTTGTAATAGAAAATCTTCGTTCTCAAATTCATGTCCATCGGACGTCCATATCTAACAATAATCATGTGGCCGGCCTTCAGGTTGTGAATGGTGCAGGAGATGTGAATGTAACGGAAAGTAGAATATCTTTTAACCAAGGTGATGGTATCAACATCACTGTAACAGGAGGTAATCGAAATATATCAAGAAGTATAGTGAGCTCAAATCAAGGATATGGTATAGCAATATGGTTGAATAATACTCAGGAAACGGAATATATTCCAATAAACCAAACTACCGTCATTGAGTATTCCGAAGTTTTTAAAAATTTAGATATTGGTATACTCCATGGCAACTTCTGTGGTGACAGTTGGGTGAACGTTACAGGCAATTGGTTTAATTCTAGTGTTGAAAGTACCGTTGAAATTACCACATGTTGGAAATTCAATGACCCAATAAAACTGCTCAATTTACAAATAGGACATAATCGATTCTATCAAAATCAACGAATACCGTTAAAAATTCAACCTGCACTTAATGTTATTGGAAGAATCGAATATAATTATTTTGAACATGGTGATTATGGGGCTATTGCAATACTCAATAGAATCGATGGAAAATATCTTGAAGAATTTGAGATCCTACCGGCGAAATTTGATATACAGCATAACTATTTTTTTGCCAACAAAGGACCTTTTGTAGTAAATCTCGGACTGTCGCCATATAGTGATCTTCAATATATATTATTTACAAGAAATTATCTCCGAGAAAATAAGGTCAGGGAACCATTTGAACCACTGGAAGGTTTATCGTCACGACTTACTCCTAGAAGTAGAGTTGCTGCAACTATAGTTTTAGCGTCAAGCAACATCGATGTTTTTAGAAATATTATAAATAATCCTGAAGCACAATACGAAATTGGCTCACATGTTGAAGATCAAAGTAAAATCCTTAATTGTACATATAACTGGCTTGGCTTTGGCGAGGAAGAGAAAGTATATAATAGACTGTTTCACAGAAAAGATAGATATAATTTAGCTAAAATTGTTTATATGCCCTATTTATTACATAGCAGTAATCCTGGTGCCACCCAAATAAACTATAATTCCTTGTATGTGCCGCAGTTTAACGTTCCTGGTACTTCAGTCGTTGGAGGTGAAGTCGAAGGAATAGAAATACTAAGACAAGGAGAGTATGATGTGGACAAAGATATCAACATCCGTCCCGGAGGCCGGCTTATTATACAATCTGGCGTAACGTTGAAATTCCCACCGGCTATGGGTATGATGATTGCTGGTAAAATAGAAGCAAAAGGAAAACGGCCTAATGATATTACGTTCACATTAAAGGAAGAAGTGACTATGACAAATGATAGTGTATACGAAACTGATACAGAGCTAGAACCTACCACTCCAGGTTATCAAGAACCAATAGTTCCAATTAGACTCCTTGGTGGCCGAACATCACATGAAGGAAGGTTACAAGTAAGAATAGAAAATAAATGGGGTACAATATGCAATTACAGATGGAACATAATAAATGCTGCATTAGTATGTAATCAACTTGGTTTGGCATTGAACCCTGATGATTGGTTTTTAGAACCTAATGAAATCCCTAGTGCTGGAACATCTGAAGACATTGTTTTGTCGAATGTAGAATGTACTGAGTTCGATAATGATATAACAAAGTGTAAAGCCGAAACAATGGAGAGCTTCGAAAATTCTTGTACACATGAGAATGATGTCGGTATCAGATGTTATGAAACAAGTTGGGCTGGAGTAAGGTTTAGTGTGATAGCCGAAAGGGCTGATTTACAATATGTAAGCATAGAAAAAGCTGGTCTTCTCGATTATTCCTCGAATTTATTTAAGCCAGCACTACAAATAGATTTTTCACGGCATAGCCTTGAAAGTGTTAAAATAGCCAATAACTACCACGACGGCTTAGGAATTTTATACTCAGACTTATATGGGGCGGATGCTATTAACACAGTTCGTAATTCTGAATTTAGCAATAATAAAGGCAGTGGTATTAGTTTCAAGCAGTTAGGCTTAAAAGTTTACAGTTCGACGATAGAAAATAATGAAATTGCTGGAATCTCACATAATCCACACATAACTGGCCCGCAGCAGAGGGAAATAGCTGGTTGGTTTAACTTGGACCCAAGTTTCGACATGAATGAATCAAACTATCATCCTATTATGGTGCCAGCATACGAGACAGATATCTCATTAGTTAATGGAGAAACAAGACACATAGTTTTTACCAAGAACAACGGAGAAAATATTGTCAAAACTTACAATATTAAATGCAATCCCGGTTATGTACTTGGGCTTCAGCTCCTAAACCCAATACACAATTTCTCAACAGAAAGTATATGCATATATGATTCTCAAAATATTAATGAAGCTAGTACTGTATGGTGTCTCGACCGTGATTTGTCTACATTTCCTACAACGAGTAACACATTTGGTGTAGTATTAAAATATGAAAGTGGTACAAAAGCTTTAGGTGGTGTAGTACTAGTAGTTAGTACAATAATAGCACCAGTGCAAAATATAAGAAACAGAATTATAAAAGGACCAGTACCAACTCTACAGGTTACAAATACAAAAATTAAAGGAAACACGAAAGGTGTAAAAGCTCTTTATTATAATCGCTATTTAAATGAACTTGGTGATCACTTTTTACGAAAAGCTAATGAAACCATTAAGTTATTTAACTGTGAAATAGCACACAATATAGAGGAGGCAATCTACATTAATACACCATTTTGGGATATTCATGAAAGCAATATAACGGAAATAACTATTATGGTAAATAATAGTTTAATTACAGATAATGGTAAAGGCATTTATCATTTTGCGAGAGATTTGAGGAGTTCTAATAATTTATATCATTACGTACTTCAAGATAATACCATAGAAAGAAACAAGTACGGAGGTTTCGATGTATCATTACCGTATGTCTGGCAATACAATGAAAACTTTACGCATTCGATTTATCTACACAACAATACTTGGCGTAATAACCAAAACTTTGCATTTGTTATTGATGGTCATTTTGCAGAAGTTAATATAACGAAAAACGTATTTACTGAGAACAATTGTAAAATGGGATTAATATCTATTCGTGGTATGGAAAAGAAGATGAAGATAGATGGAAACTTTATCGAAAGAAACAATGGTCAATTTATGGTACAGTTCCATATGGACAGTCAAAGTGAAATTATGGGATTCGTTTACGCTGTTTTTGTATATAATCAAGTTAAAAATAATAAATTCATATCGCAAATAAATCGTGGTTCTCTTATGAGAAGCATCGATCCCACTTATGTTATAGGATTCAAAGGAATTCAGAAAGTAAAAGTCAGTCGAAACCTGTTCGGAAATAATGCGATTCAATATACTTTAGTAGCCGGTATCAAAACTGCAAAAATAAATAATCTGTTAGATGTTACAGAAAATTGGTGGGGAAGTGCTGATGAGAAAGAAATTAGAAAACAAATATTCGATTTTGATGATTGGAATAATCATGCGATTGCAACATATTTACCTTACTTACTAGAAGATAACTTCGATTCAAGTGTATCTGTAACATTTAGCCCTGAGAATGTTATAGATGTGAATGAACTTGGAGGACGGCTAACAACTGATCTCACTTTAGATGCTCGTATCGCGCCATATATTGTAAGAACTGATATTACTGTAATGCCAGATGTTACACTCACAATAAATCCAGGAGTTGTCTTGGAATTTGCGCCAAATGTAGGTATACTTGTAATGGGTATTCTTAACGCGGTCGGCCATGGCCAACTACCGATTTTAATGAAGCCTATGGTAGCTACATCTGAAGTTGAAGGTAACAGAATTGAGAAAAGAGATATCGGACAATATTCATCGAGTCATCGAAAACGTAGGCGACAGTTAGAAACTATGACAATGCAAGAATCAATCAGATTGTGTACTGGAAGAAACTGTACAATTAATGATAACAATATTGAAAGAACAAATGAGGGATTTTTAGAATATTATAATAGAACAACTTTACAATGGGTACCAATGTGTGACAATCGTTTTACAGAAAGAAATGCCCAAGTCGTTTGTCGAGAATTAGGTTTCGACCCAATAAATGTATTTTTCGCTCATGATCGGCGAATCGAATACCACAGTAGTTCACTTTCTCGAATATGGTCTTGGCCTGAACCTTTACAATGTGTTGGCACAGAAGACAGGTACGAAGATTGTCCAATTCGTCTCAATGGTCAACTATATGGTCACAGACATGAATGTAAATGGAATTCAGAATTTGTGTTCATCCACTGTGGTTCAAGAAATCTAGATGAAGGTCTCGAATATTGGGGTGGAATTAGATTTACTAATCCAGATTTTGAATATTCTATATATGAACACAGAATTCATGATCATCACACTCATGAAACGTTAAAAAAGGTCGAAAGTCGTTTGCAGCACGTACAAATTCTTGGTGCTGGCATTTTACATAACGAAAAATCACCCGCTGTCCAAAGTATTACTAAAAACCCAGTCATTGAAAATGTAAATATAACCAGATGTGCTCACCATGGTATTAATTTAATATCTCCAACAGATACGATTAATATGATGTTCAATTCAATAAGCGATACATTAGGAGAAGGAATTAGTGCTATATCCTTAACTGGAGAAGGAAGAGAATCGGAAGAATCAAGTTTTACGCCATTAAAGGATCTCAATCTCCCATATCACTTATTTTCATTAATTGATATCTGCGATAGCTCAAAAGTTATCACCATCGAAGAGAGAGTACTGTTATATTACAAATACGATAATAATCCCGTTAATTGTGTGAAAATATTTAAAAGTATGTATAGAGTGAAACCCTTTGGGTTCAGATTGTTACAATTCAATTTATTTAATCACACTCTTAATTATGGGAAACGAGATTCGTTGACTCTTTACGACGGTGATATTTATAATATAACTGCGCCTCAAATTGGTTATTTAGAGAATGGATCACCAGATGAGAAGAAACTTTTCAGAACAAATGGAGCTAGTTTGAGCGTTAAGCTGTTCGCTAATGGTGCAGCATCTGTCCACGGATTTATTGCTGAAATCGTCACGTTACCAATATCCGCAATCGGATTCAGTAAGTATAACTTTTACATACATGCCGTGTATGAATCTCTTCAAAATTTTTGTTGATTTGCCTCACAATTTTCCTTGATATGTTATTCCAGATCGTGATGTTCAGCACAACATATCAAGCAGTGAATTCACGAACAATCGTGATGGTGCGATCACATATCAATCGGTTGGAGAAGTGAACCCCTTAGTGGCGATCAATAGAAACGAATTCACCCACAATTGTCTTAAACTTTACGGAAATTTCACTACTTGCCAAGCTACCGTCAGAGTTGATGTACAAAATACACAGACTTTGGTGTTCAGAGTAAGTGAAAATACACTTGACGCTTTTTCTTATTGTTTTTGTTTCTTTTAAGCCTATACTAATTTCTATATTTTTTACTTTTGTAAAAAAGCACAAAGTTCCATAGAATTTTCACCTCCTAATTAGGTTCCTTAGTAACGAATTTTCAAAAACATCTTTTTAGTGTTCCCTCGTCACATTTATTTTCATTTCGTAACCTTTAGAACTTCAGCGGTAAACTTTACATCTATTCACTCACATCATCAGCTGTATGACTTTTCTCAGATACTTATTAAAATTTAATTTACTAAACATATATTTGCATTTGCAGAATAACCTACTACGAGATAATGTCGGCGGTTTGCTGGTAAGAGCAGATTCGAGAGGTTCGGCAACGTCTCTACGTGGTTGGATCCATAACAATTTGTTCTTTGCCAATCATGATCTGCCTTCTCTTCAAGTCGAAGGTATGTTTTAGTTCTTAGATACCCCTGTAACGCTAAATTTCATAGTTGAATAAAGCCTAATATTTCCGGGCTACCTTCCATTTCCCTTAATTAGTTTAACGACAAAATTTCGCGTTACATTTTATGTGACACTACAAGCTATTAACTAGCACTCAACTATTATTAATCATCTACTTATTTAATTAAAGTCATCTAGAATCTACATGAAGGTTTCATACTGCAGTCCTTAAGCCCAAGATATTTTTTGGCTAAGCTTGCTTAAATTTTATACCTTTTACATACTTTTAAGGTCGTCAGTCCTCACCATACCAAGAAGTAACGATCTATCGCAATTATTTCACTCGCAATAGAGCTCTATACAAAGATGTGATAGTTCTCCGGCAAGTGGTGTCCAATTTCACCCACAACTATGTGCACCATAATACCGGCCTTAGGATTCTAGAGGTATCCGGCTTCGACAAAGTGCGGTTGCCGATCTACCAAACAACATCCCATAATGGATTTTACAAGTGAGTGACTTCGTATTGGGTTTCATGTTTTCGACAAATTGAAGAAAGTGTTTTTTTATATTTTGTAACCGTTTTTATTCAACAAGCAGTGTGACACTCAAATATTTGTTATCTCTTCCATATTTATCTTATTACTGCTAATTGATCAAGTAAAATTGCTCGCATATTGCTCTCATCTGCTTTTGAATGTTTTTGCAATCGGTTTCCGAGCTTTAAAAAAAATAATGGAATTCCCCAATGATAGAAAACTTTAATTAAATATTAAGGATCGAAATAGAATAATTTATTTAAAATACTTTTTTTGTAATAATCTCGAAGCAGATTAAAAATAATTAGCCAAGTGCGTGTCGGGCCGCGCGCATGAAGGTTTCCGTAGTTTCCCTCATAATATACGGAAAGGAGATCAGTCAAATTGGACCAAATGTAAAAGTGCCGGCCAACAAAAATAAATTACATATTATTATTGTAAAC
>DVWM01000330.1:0-11237 GCA_018235105.1 Junonia coenia | reverse complement strand
TTTTTTTACTTTGATCGACTATAACTCGTTAACTATAAAAGCCTACATACCCGTGACAATTTTGCTTTTAAATTCATCATATCTACTACTATCGTGAATTTTTTCACGTTTTTAGAAACAGCTGTTTAGTGGGTAGACGGGGGGGACACTTTGACTCTGAGAAAAATGGACACTTTTCTCGTTCAGAAAAATGGTTTTCCCATACCCATATTGTTTTAAACGACCTATCCAACGATACCCCACACTATGAGATAAATGAGAAAAAATATTTTTGGCCTCGCTTTACATATAGGAGAGACACTCAAACAAATTTTTTTTTGAGATTTTATTATACGACGTTCTCGGCGTGATTCATGCCGAGTGATGATTATGCCGAATTACAGTTTTCTAGGATTAGGCACCTCGGAGCAAAGCCGCGGACAAACAGGCAGGCAGGCAGACAGACGGACATGGCGAAACTATAAGGGTTCCATTTTGACTACGGAACCCTAAAAATGGTAAGCTATACATACTATTACCATGGAATTTTGCAATTGTTGAGCTCGAAGCTCAGATTAAATAATAGGATATTTTTATATAATAGGCCATTTTTTTAATGAAAAATGAGCTGTCTCCGGGGAACAGGGTTTTCTTATTGACTGTGGATCCGCAGGCATAAGGTAGTTATAAATATTCGACTCGAAGAAGCGTTGTAAAACTGTTCTTACAGGTGTCAGCGGTAGAAAAGAATACCTATAAGTCTTTTAAAAAAAATGTTGTATTCGAAAATACAGCTAATAAATGTGGTCGTAGATTTTTTGAGAGCTCGTCTATGGTATAATAATTTAGTCACTAGATTATTTCTTTATCAAACGATTTCTTTATTAATATTCTACCTATATCCTAAAATAAATCCGATTGCATTCAAAGACATATTTTATACTATTAAAGACAGTCCAGAAGGGAATAACAATACAACCACTGTACATTATACATGTCTCTATTCCAGTGCTTAATACCCTAATAATCCCTATATGCTATGTCCTCTGACTCGACATCAACAACCGTCACTAGGCAATCACCGAATCGTGTATTCCAAATAGTTTCGCTAACAATACATAGGAATGCCTAATGCCTAAAACAAAATATTTATTGATAATAATCTGCTATTTATATATCTCTACCATATCACGGGCCAATAGTGTCCCGGACGTTTGGGAGGCGTGCGTTGGGCCGAAGCCAACACGTAGAGGCCCTTTGGACAATTTACTCTATATTTATGTGATGTGACACTAGCCGGCAATTATCCCTGTATACACTACACAAATGCACCCAAGGACAATCTCCGGTTAGTGTAGGACTATTGTACAATATACATTTTATTATGAACTTTAAAATGGAACTTTGCCCTAATAGCTTGCTAAAAAGAATAATAAAACGTCAGTCGAAGTTTCTAGTCGCCGATGACTTAATTTTAAATTTGCAGCGATTAGGTAAAGTTGCTGTATCGCATAGAACCCGATTAAAGACGTTTGTTGTGTGGACTAAGCATAATTTATTGTATTGGTGAAGTTGAAATGAACCCAAGGCAAACATTGATTTACAATTTACGTTAATTTGGTCGATACTGAAAGAACAGAAAATAATATGTGCATGTAAAATGACTTGTAATGGTAGAGTAGGTATGCCATAATTTGAGTTGACTTAATTTTATCGTTTCGATAACCTCTTTTATAATGCGGCGGGCATTAAGTGTCGTGTCGAAAGAGTTGAAATGTTGAATCCTTTACAGAATCTCATTAGCAATGCTGTTTTTCGACCGACTTCTAAAAAGGAGATACTTGAGTAGCTTCACTTTTTAATTCAGCTTAATCTTCTTGTGTAAGATATCTCCGCCATATGCGAACCGATTTCCAAGTTCATTTTCCATTTTAAGTAAAATAAAAAGCACGTCAAGATTTTGGCGAGACAAAACTTTTATTATAATTAAAAGAGAATTGTATATAAACAGTCTATTTATTTTAAAACGGGCGGACGCTTCGTAACTCAATGTAAGATGTTACTGAATCTTTCTGTACCATGTTTGTTTTGTAATCAATTTAAGTCAGTATTGTCTGATTAAATTTAACAAGCAAAATAATTGCGTATATATGTATATAAAGTATTGTTAAGTTTCATAATTAATTTTTATCGTGACTCCAACTTATGCATAATTGTAATGATGCATACCAAATTAATATTTAAACAGGGATTAAACGCGACCTAAAATACAGATAATTGATGTATGAAAGATACTTGTTGCAATTTTTCTATTTTGTTTTTAATTATTAAAAGAACCAACTGACGAAGTAATAACACAAACTTTATATTGCGCCTATATTGGAATAGCAGATATAATAAAGTCAAGGTACTCACGTCGGAACAGTATAATTCCTTCCTGGGCGTTGTATCCAGTGAGCAATGGCACATCAGCTCCCGGCAGCAGTTCCCTAGGAGGTTTCGTCAGGAACGCGCCCGGGACGTCCGGCTCGACCACCGGCAGGAACGGCAGGGACACCGTGCTCTGCAAGTCTGCTGACTTGCCCGGTGCCCCAACTAGACGAGCACCCGCTTTGACTAATAGTTCACTTGGTGTCGCGCGGAGGTAGCCTAAAAAAAATTTGGTATATTTTAGGTTTGGCGTTTTGATGACAAATGAAATGGGTTGAGTGACCTAGTAGTGTATTTTCAAAAACAAGGACAGTAAACGTACGAAATCGTATAATGTTAGATGTTTTAAGGAACTCTCAGCTCACATTCTGTTTATTAAAACGACATTAAACTGTCAACATCCTGAAAATTTTCTTGGCATTTTACCACGGTCTGTATTTTACATCAGGTTTTTGATGTGTTACTGATTTTTACACAGTTATTACTGTCAGACCTCTCCAATATTCGGCGGCAAACAATTAATCAATAGATTAAAATAATTTAACTACAAAGAGTATTATCAGATGGTTTAATAATAACGGGACAGATAGCTTTACGTACTCTCTGAGATCCAAAGAGCAAACATCTAGACCAGACAAAAAAGGTATGTTTAGGTATGTACAAACATCTACTTTGACCGAAATATAAACGTTATACATTCGAGGTGGTACTGAATAACTACTAATGAGCCGTATTGAAAATTAAAAAATTTGAGCAAGTGTCAATTGACTCTATATTGCACTGAGTCAAAAGTTAATCATACGTTGTCGACGTTCAAAAGTAGGTAAGTATAATATTTAATTTAATTAGTGTCATAAATCGATGATCTTCTCATACAGTTGTTGTGAAAGCGGTCAAGACAAGGACTTGCTCGTGGTATCGTAAAGAGATAAGTAATGAGCCGTAACCGAGCCTTTCTTGGAGGATTTATGTTGAAGTCGCGGCTTTAAAATTCGGTAGGCGTATTCATGCGACGTGTTAATCAAAATTCTTTGACAGACGTTAAAGAATATTAATTGCAATTTTTCAGGTGTTACACGCTATTTAAATTGCAGAAACCAAGATTTTAATCTTTTAAAAAAATTCAAAGATTGTTGTCAGAAATTCTGTCAGTCCACTTATTGCATAAGAAATAAGGGTATTACTTTGGTATAAGATATATTCATTTAATTTACTACAAAAATGTTACATTACGTTACATTAATTTGTTTGTTTTATGTTTTGGAGCCTTGGAACCTCCAAGTATACAAGTGGTGAAAGCAAATATTATAAATCTAATCATAGACTTTAACCATAAACAAAATCCTCTATATTTATTATTACGGTGTATTCGATGAATTCATAACAGTTTGCTCTTAAGAATATTAATGTAAATATGCATGTGTTTGTCATTGTTTGTGTATAAGTTCGACAAATAAAGTAAAGGCTACCTAACATCGACTTAACATTGACACAATTATTATCACCTTAAAAATCTTATGTGAAGGGTAAACAGTCGTCTTAAATACACATTATGTTACATAAATTATCTTTTAACAATGCATATTAATCTGAATTATTACGATAGGTATTCCTTTATTAAGAAAAGAAACAATGTAGTTCCCCAAGTAATATACCTTTTCGTAAGTTCACCAAAAAAGTTATTTAGCGTCATTATGTTACATATTATAGTTTACATTAGAGGTAGGTAAACTATTGCGTACTATTAATTAAAGTAGACACATTTAAAGATCAATTAGCTAAGTTTTGCTTATGCACATCAAAACAGCATAATCAGATTTAAGTTCCTTTGTCTCTACATATACATCTTAGTGTCTACATCTGTAGGTACCTATATATCTTAGTCAATATCTCTTCATATTTATTTTCACATTATCACATCGCACCATATAAAATCCTAAATCATAGAGTTACCAACATATATTTACCAAGCAATTCCGAAGTGCTATTGGTGTCAATACCAAGTTCCCTGCCGAGTTCGAAGGCTCTGGTAAGAGGGTCCTTCGCAAGCGCCCACGGAGAGATGGCCACGCCACTTTGAGCTATCGCTCCGTGGAATAGACCCTGGAGACAAGATTGTGAAGAAATGCTAAATTCTAGAAACTACCATGCGTTCGGAATGTAAGACAGTTACTACCTGAGACTGGCGGTAGATTTCATTAACTTATATAATAAAATGCTTTAAAAAGAGCTTATATAGTCCATGTTAAGCATCTTTGATATCAAGTTTGAGTTTCAAATGAAATCTTAATAAAATAAGTAGCACTCTCATGTTAGATATATGAGGCTACGAGAGCAACAACAGTCTATCTGCAGAATTGAAATTTTGAGGTATACAAAAATCAAACTGTTGCAGTTTTCATTTTTTTTTTAAAGTTGAATCTCACAACAAACCAAGAAATCATTGTTAAGTCGTTTTGTGTGCAAAGACGATATAATTGAGATGTAAAATACAACATTGAGTCGATTTTGCAAACAATGTTAGTTAGGCCGTGCTCTCGCGGCCTCATATGTAGTTATGTAAGTATTAATGGGACCTTTAAATATTTATAACTCTTTGTCGTATAGACTATTGAAACAGTTGATTAGTAAAAAAGCTCAAATAAAAGCTCGGACGTCAATGATCCGCAGTTAATAACAAAATGATGTCCAGATAGCTTTTTTTTGACGCAGGGTAAATCTTCATAAATATCCCCCCCAGGAGTCGGGTATTTATGAAATCGGGTTATGTGAGATTGTACACACTAAAACCCCCTGCGATAGCCGCCACAGCACGGAAAACGAAGAGTTTACGGAATCGCGTTCGCAGCATGTCCGCGGCCTCTTCCGGTCTAGATAGAGTTATCATATAAGTAGATTATATTCCATACAACTCACCCGTGATTCTGAGGACAGCATGTGCAAATGTACGGACGCCGCTCCAGCCGACTCGCCGAAGATCGTGATCCGTTCTGGATCGCCACCGAAGAACTCGATGTTATTCCGTACCCACTTCAGAGCCATCACTTGGTCCTTTAGAAAGATTTTTTATTATTTATTATTTATTTAGTAGTAGATTTTGCAAGTTTATGGAACCATTGTGCGATTTATCGCGTCAAAAAGTTATTTTTGGTATTCCGGCTTACGTCCGCCTTCGATTTATTACAATAAAATCTAAATCAAAACAGAATTTTGCATTTGTAATATGTTTGAATGCGCTTATCTCAGAAACTACCAGTCTGATTTCAAGAATCATTTAAAATTATACAATCTATTTTTGGAAAATATGGATATTAACGCTATGACAGAAAGACCCGTAATACAAAAGTAAAAAAATAAAAATCTTTAGGCTTATCGATTAAATACACAAATGGTACTCAGTTTTAAGTAGCTATAATGTCTTGTGGTGTAATTCTTAAAACTGGTTGATCAAAAACCAAAGATTTAAAAGGAAAGGTTTAATTAAGCAGCATTTAAGAGCCTGTAAGTTGTTAATAATACGGTATAATTTAATGTATCGACTAAAAGAAAATTAGTATTTAATCGAAGAGTTGGTAGATGAACTTTGATATTAATATTCCATTATAAAATGACGTGCTATCTAATTCTTCTATCTAATTGATTTCACGCTTGCATCACTTTAACATTTAAAGTCATCAACATCCATATGTGACCCATTATTATCAAAACGTGCCTTGTTAAACATTTTGAAACGTTTAGTCGGATGCACTTGACCAATATGTTAAGCCGTGTCTGAATGTTGCCCAAGCTGTAATCACCGTGTATTAGAAGGGTCGGCATTGTCATTGAATTCGAGTGAAGTCTGACATCCTTCTAAAAGTCATCATTCTGTAATCAACGTTTTATTTACAAATATTTTTGATGTAGTCAAATTTAAGGTACCTTTGTATTCACAACCGTTACAATTAGACATCTATGGAATAATTTACTACCACTTTATTTGTAACAGGATTTTTTTTGAGTTTTTATAAATATGTAATTAGTTGGCCGATGTTTGATAAACTATCTGCTAGTTTTTGGGACCCTATTATTACGATACGTTTTTGGTAGATGTTCGATATTGCTCTTTCCTGAAAAATCATAACAGTAGTATTTAAGATAAATTATAATGTTTTACCTTCAGTCCCATATTTCCAGACACCTCTTCGTTTTCTAAGCTCAAGAACCCAAGAGCACCGAGTCTGTAGTTCAGCGTGACGAGAACTACTCCAGCACCAACGAGATGATCCGGCCCATAGAGGAAAGCATTGCCTGATCCGACGGCGAACGCTCCGCCATGAATCCAGACCATTACTGCTAACTTTGGGTTGTATCTACAACAAAATTCTAACATTATTTTACTATAATACACTTTATCTTATTTTACGAGTAACAGAACATGATTATGTAAAACTGTAGTATAGCCATTAGGCATGTTTGAGGAGGGATAAATGCTACGTGTGAATGTGGACGGAATATATGTGGGTTAAGATAGACCAAAGCAGAGATGGATAGATAGCGTGAAAGATGAAGCGAGTAAAAGAGGAATGATTTTTGAGATGATAGCTGATAGGTGAGAATGGAAGAGAAGGAAATGTTGTGTCTACTTTACATAAAGAGACAAATAGATAGGAAGATTATGATGAATGATACAAAACTGATAACAAATTACATGAGGCATTTTTAATGCAAAATAAAAAAATCAACTTTCAGAATGTAGCATGTTGTGATAGCGATACTTTTGCACAATATTGAATGTGTCAATTATTCAAACATTCGATTTGGAAACCAAATTTTTAAGCAGAAAATGAATAACCCAATTAATAAAACAAAGCAATAAAATCACGATAAAATGGCATAACGGAAATCGTATTATGCAAAGGATCCGTAAATATTGTATTACATAAAATCAGCAAACTTATTTCAAATTGGACAAACATTGCTAATAATTTGCAAATGTATTTACCCCGTCAGTTTATCCGGTAACGCTGGCGTGTAGACGTTGAGGAAACGGCAGTCCTCGTCGCCTTTGTACGTGTCGAAGAGCATGCCCCGATGGGGAAAGACCGCGCCCTCTTCCACTGCGTCACGCACTCCCGACCAAGGTTCCAGGGGGGCTGGTGGTCGGAAACGCAAAGAACCTCGAGGAGGCTGGGCATATCTATGACAAATACACATTGTTATTATAAAGGTTTTGGTGGGTTATAAGATTTGGTGGTCAGTATAAACAAAGCTTTATTTTATTAAGTGATTCTCCATAATGTCTGCAATTTAAGTTTGTGCGATTATGCAACATCTATTTCCTTTAATTTATCGTACTATACACTTAGTTTAGCCTTGTTTTTTAAAACGAGGACAATGTCATGCTTTGAAGAATTACGATTGAATTTTTATTACATATTAAGATAACCATCATTCTGATTCAACTTAACTTCAAATTCTTAATGCATCTTGTAATAAAAACAATGGATAATCGTTAATATATGTAAAATAAGGTTTCATATGTCGTATTTAAAGGTGAAGGCGTAGGTTTAAGGACTAGTATTTTCGCACACACATCGACAAATATTCGAATTAAAAAATACCTTTAGCATCATTATAATTACCTAATTCCCTTAAAGCTATAATAAGGCGTCTGTGCACTAGTCCTTGCGATAACCCGTCGTCCACGTAGGGTGCCAAATTGAGTGGTTATGATTGGTCCTCCTCCGACCCGCATGCGGTCCACTAACGCATGGACCAGCCGCGCCGCCCGCGCCGGTACCGCCTGCAAGCGCCGCAGTGCATACTTCAGGCCCACTGACTCGCTCACTGTACTTGATAATCTTCGCCATGCTCCTGTCACCTAGAGATAAAAGGGGATTATTATAACCTTATGCTGTATTGGTACCAAATAATATATATGATGTTCGGTTTCTAACTGCGGATATTCAAATGGCGGTTTCCGTAAGGATAACTCATCACATGAAAATTTTTCTCTTGCTGTTTATAATTTTTTTTTGTGTATTGTTGTCCTATGACTATTTACTGCCCATTAATTCGTCCGCGTTTGTATTAATTATGTTTAATTCCGTCTGGAGCTTTAAATTTCTCGGAATGAAATGTAGCTTATGTTAATTCAAGGTATAAGCCACCGCCATTTAAATTTTCAGCCAATTCGATTCGGCCATTTTGACGTGGAAGAGCAACAAGCAACCGACCTCACAAACTTTCGGCTTTATACGATGTAGCTATTAGTAAGGGTAATAAGTAAGATTGATTCTTGATGTGATAATTACGTGCTTAAAGAAACTGTTATAAATATCAGTAGGGCTATTCCGACTAAAAATCGAGACTCACTCAAGCGAAATTTTTACATTTCACTCACACGATGTACCTGTAATGCCACGCGATATGATGCGACATCGAGTCATACTATAGTATTTGTCATTTTTAACCCCCGACCAAAAAAGAGGGATGTTATAAGTTTGACCGCTATGTTTGTCTGTGTGTCTGTGTGTCTGTGTGTCTGTGTGTCTGTCTGTGGCACCGTAGCGCCTAAGCGGGTAAACCGATTTGGATCCAGTTTTTTTTATTTGAAAGAGGGTTTTCTAGCGGTGGTTCTTAGATATGTTGCAGTTTTGAAGCAGATATCTTCAACAGATTGAGCTGAAATTTTGTATACATATTTAGTTTGGATGACAATATGTGATAAATTGCGTGACGTCATTCTAAAGTCAATATGGCGGACCATCCAACCTAGCAGAATAGTTATATTTATTGAATTTCCACAATATGGGTAACAAATGAAAGGGCTTGTTGTGAGTAACTCGAAAAATAATATGACCTCATTCTAAATCCAAGATGGCGGGCCATTCAAGTTAGCGGGATAGTTATTTTTAATGCATTTCTACAATATGGGTATCAAATGAAAGTGCTAATTGAGAGTAACTCGATCGTGTTTGTGGATGTATGTGTCTCTGTGTATTATTAGAAAATAGAAATAATTTATTTAAAAATATCTCTCAAAAGTTTAAGGTCCTCATGTGGTATTGAATACGTCGTCGGGGGTTTAATAAATTTTTAAACTTACACTTGTTATACGTTTATAATGTCAAAAAAATCTTCTGATTCAATCGCTATGATATATTGTATGTAAATATAGCAGCCCATATTAAACAATATGATTATATGATACTCATTTTCCCGAAAAAATAAGTGTTTTTACCTGCGATAAACGATATCTACGCAAATGGAGTCACGAGCAACTGCTAATAAACCTACAACCCATATTCACCCTATCATGTGTTTTTAAGGTCCTTATGATCCCATATGCCGATTCCCGAAATATACAATTACTATACCCGAAAAATACGTTATAAATACTATACCTAGATAAATAAAATAGTAAGTAGGGTACGATGGGCAAATACAATACATTTGTTTCTGTCAGCTGATATTAAAAAAGAATAGGGTTTTTGGTCGAAGTCCGTCCACTCGCACTGACATACTCATTATTTTATACCTATTTTCTTAAGTTAGTCGACAACTCGACAAGAAAACAAAACGAAAAATTTATATACGTTGTACACAAAAGACTTTGAATAACTTTCTGAAAACATAAATCAATGCGAGATAAAAAAAATTGGTGATTTACTGCATCTAAATAAAGGGAAATGTACGAAAGTTTAAACAAACACAAAGTAAGAATTATATTTTTACCAAATTTATAACCCTCTTAACACGCAAGAAGAAAATACTGCCCGACCTTAGAGCATTAAAATGACGGCAACGAGCAAAACTTTGAGTAAAAATAAGCGCCTACATTTGTTTGCTTGTAAATTGCGCTGGAATCTTTGTTGCTTGCAATAAAAGTCACTTAAAGGAATTTCCTTCTAAATTAAGGTGAAAGGCCTTACAGAGGCAAGATTGAAGAGGGTCTCATTGTGAGGTGTGGCTTAGGCACAATTAATTAATTCTGCGTTCCTGAGACGTAGAAATCTTCGCTGGATGTGACAAATTGTGTCCTTAAAATAAAAGTGACTTAACTCAAATCTTTGTAACTTCCAAAACTGTCATAAGGTGTACAGATGTAAGACCCATTTTCTAGTATTTACATTTTTGGGCAGGTCACTTTTATTTTAAGTGGGCAAAATTTGTGACTCGTCATTTGGCATAATCACTTTAAGTATTTTAATGGCCTATTATAATTACACATTATGCTAGGTGCCTTTAGCGGTTCTACTCGCATTTTTGGCTTCTCTTTCGCTGCTGTAGGGTGATAAAATTTAAGTTTAAATATTTATGTTTATGTTTCCATAGCATTGGAATTACTAAATGTGTGCGGAAGTGACTAAGAGTGAATAAATGCAAAACTATTTTATAAATATACCTGTCCGATAGATTAGGTTTTCTACTTTTGAATCTCTGAAATTTTTTTGGTATAAAAGTTGATAGTAGGTACTCGATACAGGACATGGGCAGCTTTCGGGCGCAACCGACAACCAGCTAATTATAAAATAAATTCTAAGATATTAAAAATCACATAGGTTGCTTTGATTACTTTCGTTAACAAACGCATTATAATGAAGACGAATAGCACAATTTATCTCACATCCAGTTTCCCGTATCATTGGCGGGAACATTTTAGTCCAGAGCATTCCAAACGGTAGGTATAAATGTCTTGGTAAGGACTTGTTGTGTAAACATTAAATGCTATAATAAGAGCTAGATTGTAGGTATCTATAATGTTATATATTGTAGGTATATAAAGTATCGGCTTAAAATAGTTTCAATATGTATATTATTATTATTATATAAATGAAAACGCC
>DVWM01000329.1:0-11241 GCA_018235105.1 Junonia coenia | reverse complement strand
TTCCTGATGATAATTCTATTTGTTTATTTAATTAATGCAAATTACGCTAGATGGCATTACCACGCTTAAAGTATCGATTTATAGATTATGTAGATGAAAACATAACAAACAGATAGACAGACACACTTCCCTGTTTTGATAATTAGATAAAATTAATTTTCATTTTACTTACAATCAAATTTGGTAGTAAAAATAAACACGAAATCCAGTTAAAAATAAATAAATCGACTATAAAATAACTCGAATTCTTTACACAATCAAAACACGAGCGAAGTAAAACCTCGCAAAATTAAGTTATAATTAAAATCATTCCGTAATTATTTGTTTACTTTGAACTGTTCTTTGAATATTAAATTTCTTCTCTTAAGACAATTTCCTCGGTCCTTTGTGGATAATTTTTCGTTTTATGTATTTTTAGGTATGCTTTTTGTTCGGTTGTTAAATGTTGTTGGAAGTATGAAATTAAATACTTTAGTATTTTACTCTGTGTTAAAAATTTCGATGTATCCGGTGGCGTGATCGATTATTATATGATTTAGAAGTTAAAGGGCTTTGAATAGTTTCTAGTTACATTTGGAAACGATAGACGAGGTTAGAGTCAAACTCCAAAATTTTATTTTGAAGTGAATACCGCGTCCTACCAAAAAGTTAAAAGGCACTTATTGGTAAGTAGTTTTTGAAAATTTCTTTAATTTAATTTTCAGTGAGAGTATAATAATTTTCTAGTAACATATATAATATAACGACACACAATAGCCAGTTGGCTTTAGCTATTATTCTACCTTTGTGAAGTCATAATATCTTTTGAAATTTGTTTAAAAAACACAATAGCTTTTGTATAACTAAATAAACGAATATCTAATTAAACTTGTAATATATCAACTGAAATAACTTCAAAATGTGAATATAATTTCTAAATGAAGATTTATTAAACAAGGCAGCAAGATTCGAATCAAGATCAAGTTTTAATTATAAGGCTTTACACAAACAACTAGTCAACTATGTACTCTAAGCATTTCAATTATAAGAAGTACCATTAAAAGTTTTAGGCTATTTCAAGTTTTTTATTGCTAACTACCAAAACCAAAATATAGTGTATTCATTGGGATGACAGTTTTAATGTTTTAAAGGATGATTCACTTCGCTTGACTTTTTCTTTGGTTTGCCGAATAATTCGAGGTCCAAAGACGAATTTCTGTACTCATCTGCTATTTTATTTAAAATATTTTCTGTAACAAAAATTAATTATGTATTGCGTGGTTTTGAAGAACTTATCACTTGTATGTCGCAAGTAATTAAATTTAAAAAAAAAATGTAATTTTTATTTACCAATTGCTTTCAGTTAGTAATTAGATACACCATATATGAAAAAGAAAAACATAAGTAATATAAAAGTTGTTCATTGTTCACTTTACCGCAAGCCCTTAGTGACAGTTTGTAAATACATACGTGTAAAAGGAGTAGTTAGTTGCTTAAGTACTTATTTGCGCTCATAGTTTATTTTCTAATTATAAGTTGTAGGTTGTATAAAAGGTAATTTTTCTTTACACGATGGGACTGGGATGAGATGGGATACATATTCCATAACACACATACATATGATAAGTGCAAATTTTGCCCATAAAGAAAAACTTGCGACCAGGATACTCTACCATCTAGGGACATGATGTTTAAGACAAATGAGTTCAAAATTTTGCAATGGGAAATTGGGTATCATATTATAAGAATCACATACCTAAAGTTTTTATTTTAAAATATCACTTATTACTGTATTTTATTCCTCATGTCCTAAAAAAAGACCAAAAGAGATTTACCATAATATAAGGTAAATGCCTCTAATTCCGAGGCCTTCGAAAAAACGGCTAAATAAATATATTCACAAGTATTTTTTTATTCTAAAAAGGATAATACATAAATTAAATATGTCTACAATAAAATAAAGTTACGAATTTATAATTTAACCACTTTTTGTATATCTCGGAATGAGATGACTGTGTCAAGTGTTAGTTTCTCTCCCGTCTCGATTGAAACAAAGTTAACGCATTGAATTAAAACAGCGACATGTCTTGTCGAGAAGTAGAACCATATGTGAGTGAGAATTTGACAGTTCGACGTTAACGACCAATGATAATCGATTGCTAGAGAAAAAAAAACGCGTCCGATTGGTGGATTCTTATATTAATTTACTCGGAAAACGCTAATGCAATTGTAAAGTACTAGAATAAACTCACACTTGGCACACTGGTTTCAGTGCGTTCATTGTTTATCGCCGTGTACAATAGGACATCAGTGTCGAACGAGGGTTCGATTCCCGCCTTTGTAAAATATTTGTACAGCGCAAATATTTGTCGTCGCGCCTTCGTTTGTTCATTGTTGTATGCTAAGAACGAGGCCTTTTTACTGTTTCCACTGGGAATTTACTGTTCTAGGTCAAGGTCGCGTCCGCAGCAAGGTTGGGGCGTTAGGTCGTTAACTTTGACACTACTAAGTACATACTGACGGACGAAATAACGACATCTGCATAATGAGCTGGGGAATTGGGAGAAACTGTCTTTGCTGGTTTAGATGGGTTGGTTTCGAAAAATACGTAGTGAATGTTTTTTATGAGTCTTCGTTAGGTTAATGAGTATAAAAAGTTTTAATTAAAGACATTTTTTCATTTGACGCATATATTAGATGATGTCACCTACACAACGATGGTTTATATTTTAGAGTACAAAAAAGCAATTTATGTTTAATAACATATTTATCACTACACGCGATTTTACAATTAGTTTACATTAAATATTCGATGAATAATTTATCAGATCATTTTGATTTAATATCGATCGATGACTATAGGAAAAAGGAGGTAATTTCAAGTTTTCCATTGTTCCAGGAGGCGGGCTCAGTAACGGCATCATCCTTCAGCGCTTCCCCGAGACAAACTGGGAGGACACACCCTTCCACGACGGCATAGAATGGGTACGAACATTTTACTTTTATGTGCCGAAATAAAAATAGTTTAATGCCTATGGCGGCGTAGAAAGTTCATTGATTTGATCGTCCAAAGATAGCGAAGGCTGGTTAAAGATTCTCAAAGTTGAAGAAACGTATGTTGATTGAGAGAATCATGTGTTTTGTCATGTTGTCTTTTGTGTTTTTTACTGTTTTTATGATATGACATAGGTAGAGAGGAGAATGTATTGCTAATACTTTTGCTAACGCAATGCAAAGCTTTAACGAATATAGGGACATATCGGAGATTTATAGTCTTGAGTCGAATTATAGTAAGCTCAGTCAAGTACTACAAAATTATACTATAGAAGAACTACAGTATATTCTATGGTTCAGATAGAAATGAGATTGCACTGACTTAGATGTTCTGGTCAACAGTTCTGCCAGCCGCAAGGATGGGCACTTTCAACGGAACGCTCAGAGCCTCGCTTCTACGTCTCCGTCTTGACAGATGTGGACGCGAACAGGCACTACTGCGCGTGTCTCTGCTTCAACGAGACCGTGGCCATCACACCCACCAAGCCCGCAGACGAGGTAAGGATAACCTTATTAGCTAATAATCCAGCTGGGTTTTAATCTAACTAAGAAAGGAGGTAAGTAAGTAAGGTTGTTCATATTTTTATATGAGTTCCCTGTTGAAAATTACTTCTATTCTGTCGAATTTCATAGATTATTGACTGAGGATTTCTATCCGATATGAATTTTTACGTAGGAGTATGTTAATTATATATGTAACAATACTGCACAATATGTTTGATGTTCAAATATGTATTATATCTATTAGTATTTAAAGAGAATTGCCAACCGATATCGCGTTTATTGACTACGTTGTATGGCAATAATGATGTAATTATGCACAGCCTTTGTTGCTCTTCTTTTTGGGAACATTTCTAATCGGTCATACTTGTTTATTTATCTATCAAATAGTTTAAAGTACGATAACACTAATATCTGAAAGGAATTTCGTTTCTATTAATACTCGTACAATGCAAGGTCATTACAAATATTTCTCTCTAAACCATTGTTTGTAATACAAAAGATGTGAAGGGAACGAAACATAGAAAAAATTGGCACAACGTCTTGAAAAATTTTACGATCTACGACTGTGACACGTAATCTGTAAGAAATTTTTCGATTGTAACAAAAAAGCATCAGCAGACTTAATGCCCATCTTTAATTAAAATCGTTTCCTGAATGGACGACGCCTGCATCCAATACAGCTTTAAGAGTTTAAGATTATGTATGGATACAATCTTGCCCATAATCTTAATGAATAGTGTAACACTTACATAACGTTTCTGGACACGGCTGAACGCTGTCTAAGGCGACCTTTAATACAATCGTTCCAGTCTAATAGCCGTTCTGTTAAACCGTAAAGTTATTACCGATAGTTTAGACGTTCAAGGTCGGCTAAGCATTCGGTAAATATAGGCGCCAAGTTTTTTCCCGGTAGTATTGACGTTTGGTAAACAAGCGTGCCTATGTTTTTATTGATCAATTGGGAATACTGATTGGTTAGATCAGAAATTATGTGTTATGTTCCGTTCAACTATGAAGCTATTTCCGATAGTTTAGATGTTCAAGGCTGGTTAAGCATTTGGCAGATAAAGGCCAGTTCTGTACCGGTAGTATTGATGTTTCGTAAACAAACGTGTATGTGTTTTATTGACCAATGTTTTAGTGAGAATTTTTTGCTAATTTCCATGATGCTCTTCTGTTTTGTTTAAAGTTATTACCCATTTAGATAATAAAGATGGCATAAGCGTTTGGTAAATAATTAATTGCACCAATATTTTTTAGACGTATTGATGTTTTAGTAAACAAGTATGCTAATGTTTTATCGGTTGGTTTTGTACGCTGTTTGGTAAGAAAAACGCTCAAATTTTGTCCTTAAGATTTCTTGGTTAATATGATGTTCTTCGTACTTAGTAAATAAGAACACAAATTCTTTTCAGTTTATATATAAAATTATGAACTAAACCAAGATTTTATCGGAGTAAACTATATAATGATCATATCACAAGACCATATCACAAGACTTGTTTTTAGTCCATTATAAGGTTACTACCGGTTCGGAAAATGAATTCGACCGAGGAGAAATGACAAGAAATAAAATATAGTAATTACTTTTTTTATATAAAAGACTGACGAGTTGTTCTGCCCCTAAGAATAATGTTCTTTTGTTGAGTTTGAGTGTGAGGTATAAGATGAAGTGAGAAGATAAGCCTGGGATATGGTAAATTAGCGACGTTTTGTAAAAATTTGGTTATGATCAATTATAATCTTCATATAATTATTGTTCATATTTATCTATTTTGACAGGACCCAAATCAAAAAGTTCCTCTTTTATATGATAAATAATCGTAATCATATAGTACATACAAATGAGCATTATAATTGCCTTATTTCTCTGAATATCTGTTCCACATACCATACATATCAATGGTCATATGGTCATATAAAAATAAAACAAAAGCAACAATTTTATCATCACCAGTGGAATCAGAACAATACAGTGGCAGTGAATTGTCCCAGCGCGTGACACAGCGATGTCCACTTCCGACGCGTCACAGGATGTAGCTATCTTTGTCAAGGTTGCTCCGTTCACTAGGTTGGCTCCAGATTTAGTATCAGAATCATTACTGTGAGATGCGGCATATATTCCAGATGAAATGCTTTGTAGAAATAGAATTTTGGTCTAAGGTTACAGATTTTAGTTTTAGGTTGCGAATTTTTGTTTGCTGAACAGAATTTACGTATTCCCTCGTTAAATTAAATTGATATTTTACGATTGGATGACTTAGACGATGGTATAATTAAAGTTAAATAAATACTTGCTTGAACATTAGGTAAGGTAGACAATTTAGACCCCAGAAAAGCCAATTAGAAGGAAGAACATTATACAATTGGTGCCTCTTTTGATCAGAACTAGATACTAGCAGTACACGTTTAATATACGTACTTATTGTACGGACAAGTAATAGAACCTTATGTAGTGTTCCGGTCCGAAGGTTAGTGAGTCAGGCCCAAGGACCAGCAACTTCTGCTACGGTTGGCAGCGCATGAGCAGTGTCCGGATTGGATAATTACCTTGACATTGCCAATGATCTGGTCTGCTCCAGTTTAGTTATTTATTTTGGTTCGAATTGCAAACTAGTATTCTGGCCAGTGCCATTATCTTAGTAGTGGTCTACTTACGATCTGAGTGTATTCGGCGTAGTTTCATTGTGTCATTAAAACTGACCAGCATGTTAGATGTTTTTGAGGAACACCACTTTATATTTTTAGCGGGTTGGAATCCCGCTGGGTTGCGAATTTTTGATTTGATGTTTAAATATAATATCATCAATAATGTTACCCGACCACTTGACCGTCATCGTGAGATTGATATTTAATGGATTTTCATTGACATTGCTAAAGATCATGGACAGAATTAATCGGTTATTTATCAGCTGGTTAAATGGCTTGACCGACATGTTACTTAATTTGTGTTACACAACCAAGACAATGTCCTTGCACTTAACAATGAGTGGTGGTCAAGTTGTTAGTTTCAAACAAATTCTCAAACGTTATTCCTAATTTTAAACTGCGATTAACATTCAATTGACACACGTGTCTAAGCTTATAATTGAGTAACAATATTTGCTCGTTTGCATTGAAAATTAAGTGAGGAAGTATAATGATGTAGAACAATGGATAGACCAGTTTGATAGTCAGACATAATTAAGTAGGAATAATCACAATAGGCTAGATCCCGTGCAGGATTATGAGAACCGACGCTCGAGAGGGGTCTACGCCCTTCACTGAGTCGATATGGGCTGTTCAGATAGATTTACACTCTGTATAGGACTATAGGTACTTCATTGAAGTAAGGGTTTGACGAATGGTGAAAGTAATTACAAATCTATCCAATTTTCTGCAAAGTTGCTACTCGTTGATGATGTGGTTTTTAAAAGACAAGAACCGACATCAAAAAGATGTTAGCATAAATGCAGTTTAATATATCGATGCGTTTTAAAGGATCATCCTCATTCATTACCCGGATTAGACGCTGCGAGAAGAATAAGCAATTTAGTAAGAATTTTTCATTCAATGAAATTATGTTCTCAGACATCTCAATAAAACAGTTTTCATCAAGCACGTTCACAGCCTTTTACTTACTCTAGTCGGATAAATCGTGATGCGATTTCAATACTTCTACAAATAGTATACTATATTGAGTTCTAAGAACAGACTAAGCAAAGAAGTGATACGAACGATGAATCGAGCAAGGCCGACATGGCTCAGCTATTACAAAATGACGTAATGTTTATATTTTGAATTTTGACGTCGTTTAAAATAGAGCTTATATTATATTAATGAACAAATTCATTAAAAAGTATAAAGCCTTATATCTAATACATCAAGACCCAATACAAACCGAGATAAAGAACGATAAATCAGACCGCGTTATTTTCATGTTATTTCCTAGCATATGACGCATCACGCGTCTTTTCGTTTTAGTTTGTCATACAGAATCAGGTCCCTGGACCGAAAAACGGCCTTTCACCTCAAATCGCTCATGACTGTTTTACTTGACTGTTTATCTAGAAGAGAAAAATATTTAGCTTTAGTTGTGCCTTTTTATAATACTAATTTGATGCATTCTTAGTTGAATTATGTACTATACAATGTATTGTTATTAGTTTGGTCCCCAGTTACGATATGATGCATGTAATTAAAATGAAACTGTTATTGTATTAAACTTGGTATATGCATTATTTTTATTATTCTGATGTTTTAACACTCATCAGTCAAATCACGGGAAAACTTTCATTTTTATGAATTTATAGAAATCAGAAAATCTAAGAGATACTATTGATATCACTTTCTCATCATCTATGTTCCGTGTTTGCGGTATAATGGTCCTCGTTGCTATCGAACAAGACGGCTCGAGTGCATGAACCCCGCTTCGATGTGTGCTATGTTTATTTTAATGGCGTCCTTCCGGCGTCTGTGCGTATCGCTATTTATTTTATAATTTAATTTATTGCTCCACCTATGAGGTTTCTGACGGTAACGTGGTGCGGTTTTTTCTATGAGTTGGTTTCTATTGTTTGTTACGTTTAATTATTTTGTATGTACTTGTAGAACATATTGTTAGATTGTTAATGCTTTTAAAGATAAGATTCTTCCCATGAAACCCTTAAATATCAGAATTACAATTGTTGGTGGAAGTGAATTTATTTATCATCATTACAGTTGGATATTATTTATGCAGTAGGGATACACTTATGCAATTTGAATGTAAAATACGTGTACACCAGCTTAGAAAGTATTATACAGCTGTGTACGAAATTATCCTTATATTACGGTTTTGGTTGTGGTTACAGCTTGTGGTCGCCTGTAGGTTCCTTCGCTTACCTATTTTATTATGAGTTGGATGGATATTTCTTGAAATCAGCAAATAAACTAATTGTTCAATTGATGACAAGCAAATTCAGCTCTATATTTTACGATAGATTTATGTTAGACAAATTCTTTCAAATACCAAATTGGTATAACTTCTGTCTAGTTTCATAAACTCGTTCGTCTATCGAGAGTCGTATGCAAATTCCCATATAATCTACATAGTGGAGGGTAGATGTACTTAGCAGTAATGGTTCCCGTTTCCTATTCATGAGTCAGAGTCACGGCATGCGCTTATCGCCCCCGCTACGTATCACGAATACTCGGTAAATGATGCAAATAATAACATTTATTGTTCGGGACCACAATCTCTGTGGGAACGCTTAAGAGCATTTGCTAAATAGTTTTGCCTTTTGTTGGGACTTTTTGGGTGGTCTTTGTTAAGGATTTTTGGCTCATGTTAAACATTAAAATGTCTCTTAGAATTATACTATGTGACTAAAAATTTGAGACCATTTCACTAAGGTCATCTTGCTTAGGTTGATTGGATTCTTAAGTTCCTTTATAACTGCAGGTTGTAGAACTATTATAGAATCTAAGAATTAGCAAACATGAGGCAGACCTGATTTATTGGCTAAGAAATCAAAAGCATATTATAATTATTTCATACCTAACAAATTAGACCAACGAATAGAAAATAATTATTTCGTATTATGTTTTACAACAAAGTGAGCAGTCACTTAGACTTTTTTGCCGTCACATGCCCCTCGCAAGTTCTAAGTCATGCACCTGTTGATTTGATTGGTCCCTTCCGTCCCTAACTATCTCGAGCGGAAAAATATTACATCAATAATGCTTCGTGACGCTTTTGCCTTCAGAAACGTTCAAAAAATATACGCATATTTGGCTCTATTGTGTTGAGGGAATATATAATTTAATAAGAGCGATGGAGATGCTTTTGGTAGTTTTTTCAGCGAATGTGTGGTATTAATTGTTAAAATCTTTTATATTCTATTGATACTTATATAATCTTATAAGTTCCTTTAAAAAAATTCAGTATGTTTTAGAAACATTTATTGAACGCTCTTTGTATAATATGTGTCGTATTTTCGTGTTATTATCATTTATATCTGTTTTCCTTTTCGTATCTAACGTTCTTTGTATTTGGAGCAAACTATTAATCGATTTTGAACAATCGATTATTACAAAAATTCTTCTATCTAAAATATTTGATTCTCCATTTAAATGATATCAGCGAATACCAACCGTTGCGTATTTGTATTCAAGCGGCAGACGTCTTTCCGGTGCCTATTGTGCCGTCGGCGTCGGTGCCGGAGACCTCGTACGTTGCTCGCTCCATGGAACACGTCGTCTGTGTGTTTATTTATTGTTTACGTTTTGGGTTATTGCTTTTTGCTAAATAGTAAAGATGGTTTATGTACTTGTTTATTATTAAGTTGGTCTTTATAGTTATAATCGTATGGAATAATTTTGAATAACCCATTTCTTCAAATATGGTACAATACTCCGAAGTTTTATTTCACATTTTAAGTATAGTAACCTGTACCTTCTTCAAGATCCAGTTGTCTGTACTGAAATTTATCCAAATTGGTTTAGCGATTTAACGTGACAATGTGATAACCGTTTTTGGTGACCATATTGTCATGTTACTGTCTGTCTTTAGGTGAAACGGTTTTCTGTCGAAAGAGCTGCATAGATTTTTGCCAATAGATTAGAAAAACTATTGACAGAGAGCATCAATAGAGGTTGATTGGTTTAATTTAATACCTGCAAATGCAAAGACTTTGGTTGATCTACATTAAATTTAGGCATCCGTTTTTTAAGTAAGCTTTCGTTTATTTTTTTAACCTGTCTTTGTTGTGCATCTAAAATAATAATTTAGAACGAGCGGCCTAAATGGCGAGTAAAAATTTATACTAGCAAGCCATCTGCATTTTGTTGGTCTTAGCTGCGTGGGCGGTAAACCGCAAATATGACGTTTATATTAAAACTAGACCTGACTTTTTTGTTTTATCTCAGCTTGTGTACCTCAGTGTACCTAGGTTATTGTTACTAGATAAACACGATTCTTTAAACTAATTTAAGTTTCTAGACAACTCTTATCAGTGTGAGGCTAATGATGTTGCTCCTCTCCTGTGTTATGGCATGATTTCAAGCTACGAAGACTCATCACAAAATCTGTGGAGAAATTTAGCAGGAATATTCTTTCTGCAATAAAGATTTTCACTAAGAGATTTATGCTTGTATAAATGTACATCATGTGTTTTTGGAAAATGTAGGATAAAATATACTCGGGGGAGCCGCAGGCAACTGTCAGTTAGTTTACAATAGTCACCATTAAATCCGTTATCGCTAACAATAATCTTGATTTAAATTGGAATTCTAGATCTTGTAAACGCGATTAAACAAACGAACTATTAAACTTTGAAAATGGTATAAAACAGCACGATAACAGGTTAATATACTAATAAATACATGCATAAAAACGAAACAACCGGATATTTAAGAATATTCCACACAGATCTTAAAAAATACAAACATAATGACATAGATGAGTCGTGCAAAAACGAATGTTCCCACATGTGGTATGGAGATGAAGAAAAAAACGTAAACACTCATTAAGACGATGCTCGGAATAGATATATGATGTCACATTGTCTTGATATCAGATGCAACAATGTTTTTATCTGCCAGCGATTTAGTACCCATCTGTGATGATTGTGTGATTCTCGCAAGAACTTTTCATAAATATAGGCATAAAATGTATCCTATTTCACGGTATAAGCCCCCACAATTTCAATTTTCAGTCAAATTGATTTTTTTGCCGTGTCAGCG
>DVWM01000328.1:0-11245 GCA_018235105.1 Junonia coenia | reverse complement strand
TCCCCCCCAAACTGCGTTACATAATACTTGAACGAACCCTAATGTTAATTAGGGATAAAAAAATATATATATTTTAAGAACATATATATTTTTTATAATTATTAAAGAAATATGAAATGATCGTTAATTTATATATGGAACTATCATTTTTTGTTTCGATACAAGATATTTTCTCGTATTACTGAGCATTGCGAAAATAATCTTTACGGGAATTAGTAACGCTTGGAATCGATTCGGTATTTACGTTGGTAGTGCAAAATTATTAATTACAGAGTAAATATTAATATTGAGTAAATCCATACAAATGTTATAAACGCTAAAGTAAGGCAATCAATCTGTTTTACGTGATTGCGACAGTAGAACGAATTTTGATAGATTCTGGTCTAAAGATAAATTGGTCCTTGGAGCAGGATACGGGTTTTATTTAGTCGTGAAAATGGAGCTGAAGATTAAATATGGTATTCTAGATTTAAGAGGACAAGGAGGAAAGGCGCAACTTCGAATTATTATAATAATTTCAAGTAGACAGAGTTGTAAATATCAAATAACAGAGTATACCTAATATAAAAACATTTGAAATGATTCATAATTCGAAAAATATTCAAGTAAAATTAAAAAAAAGAAGCATTAAAATTTGTTTACGGTAAAAAATTGCATAAAAACTTTCAAGTGCCATTTAAATCTGGTTTTGATGGAATACCAATATTATTTTCTAAGCCTAGATTTGGCAGTGACCCAAAATATATTTCTAGTAAGTAAACAAGCGCAGTATGGGAAAGTATTTCTGTATTGAAAACAATGGCAAATTTAGGTCGCAAGGCTAAATGTCGAGGACGCCTAATGGACACTAAACACAGTTTACACAGACGCCATTAATATTAGTGAGTGACCGCCATGTTTATTTGTTTTTTTTTTTTTATTGTCATTGCTAGGCGTGTTCGAGTCGTATTCTATTCAGCCTAATGACTATAATTTATTATGGTTAATTAAGTTATTACTCTTAATTATTATTGTTACTCGTGTAATAATTAAATGAATAACAATTATTTGTACAGTTTCATTGGACATAAACCGAAGCGGCAATTATAATTATGCGCTGGTATTTATTGAAATTTACATCAACGTAACGTAGGTGTCTTGTTGGAACAACTGTTAGGTATTGCGATCATAGCTGAAAGCCGGTGGCACATTTTAAAGGTTTTAGTTTGGTACCTTCATGACCAACAATCTAGGTCCTATGTGCGTGTAAGATGATGACGAATCCTTGACATTACAGATATAAATAATAAAATATAATGGTTGCGAACTAGAAAATTACGCTGTCTGTATGAAGAATAAATTACGAATTTAATGAATAAATTATGAGCTCAGCGTGGTTTGCCGCGGGGAAAAAATAGCGCTCTAAGTGCGGCGCCGGCGCCAGCGGCGGCGGCAAGGATAAGCTTCGTGTGCACTCCTTACTAGAAACCTAACAAATTGTCCAAGCCATTATGCACCTTAAGCTAAACCGCTAAGGATTAATATTTCAAATCACAAACGCCACATACAACCTTACCCAAGGAAAGCGGATTCTGAATGCGCTCATGCGACCGTAGCGAGTCATTACGATACTTGAAAATGCCTCCTATTCATAACAAACAGAAATATGCTCTAGCATCGTGAAATAGAGTCTATATCGCTGTCGATCATCGCTTCATCTCTATCGCTTTGCATACGAGCGAGCGAGAGGTGACACGTAAAAATTTATCCGCAAACGCAACGATCCCGTTCGTTTTGACACGATACATGCGGCAAGCTAGGTGATAAATATCTTAGCTCGGACAGATGCTGGCGCTAGTACGTAAATTCAATTTGAATACGACCCGAGGCGATAGGAAGAATAGCATTAAAATACGGAGCGGGTTCACCGTGTGAGAACAAAGATTCACAGCGACCGAATCGTGTAGACAAACCACTCGTCTGTCGATGAATAAATAATACCAACACGGACAAAAGGCACTTAAAACACGCCTACGCCTATTAACAAAACAAACAGATTAAAACGAGATTCAACTGTATGAGATTTTTTTTAAAAACGCAACCATCGATTCCGTAATGAATTATACGTACATAGTTTATATTTAAACACGCAGCAGGTGCGGTTGAAAGACGAAAAACATAAATTCCGATTCGATAACAGATGTTAGCCAGCCGCCGACCATACTTGAATATGAAATCTGTTATTTGGAGCATAAAGCTTTATGTAACCTAAAATAATCGGTGCGTATTCGCTTCCAAGTACAAACTATGAAAACAAACAAGATACGAGGCGGTTAAACCTTAGACGAGGTGTGCTAGAAGCAAATAAGCACCAGGAGGCAAGTTATCTAAACATTGCCCACGCCCCGTCCCGACCCGAAACCGAGCGCCGACTTTTATTATCTCGAAGGCCGCTATCTCTGGATGTTGGCCCGGTGTCACAAAAACTACGAAATCTTATCAACTGACACGAACTTCAACTTAGCCGGTCCCTGTTTTAGAACGACCATCGAAGCTCTTAGCCATATCGGCGTTCCCTTGGTGATTTATAACTGTCTGGATCGATTCACAGGTCGCCGGAAATGCACATTAGGTAACGGAAATCTGAAATCTGAAAAATGTTATTTCGGACCGTAAATATGTAGTTTCTTTTAAGAGCATTGGAACGTCTATCTTTTGGAGATAATTTAAATATACGGCTCGAATGTGAAACATATAAAATTTAAAGATAAGTAGGAAGCGAAAGAGAACGCTGAAAAAGGAAAGAGGAATGATAACACTAAAAGCAAGCCTCTCAGCGGAGATTACCTTTAATATTGTCTTTATAACTTGAAAAGGATTAAGCGGTGTTGATAAACATTTAGTATATTTAATGTTTAAACAATTCTCGAGTAATTCTAAGGCGAGCTCTCGAAGCCATTAAGAATAATGAGTGTTTGAGAAATGTCAAACGACAGTGTATGATGGAGTGGCATTAAAAGTGTCGTTGACAGGTAGTCTATGATTCATAGCTCAGGCACGTTTAAAGCATTAAATTATCTACTATTTTGTAATATTTCATATCGACTGAAACATCTTTTAATGAATGTTCGTCTTCATATATTCTTGCAATGGTCGTCTTATATTTCACTGGCAGTTCTGGCTTTGCCCGCATAATCGTATATAATAACGGTATTTACCACATAACTTCACATAAATATAATAAATAGTAATATTTCTTTCTAATAGTGTATTATGTACCACTACACGCTGTAGGCAATTTATTTCAACTTGGCTTTATGCTGCAGTACTAATGTATCCTAAAACAGTTTTTAATGTTAACAACTTTTATATCGAAAAACAAGTAAAATTATCATGTTCATTCCATTAAAAAGTATACTTAACCAAGTTGATAAAAGCAATAAAAACAAACACTTTAAGCGAAGTAAGGGCACTCCGGTTGTTAATCTCTTGTCTTGTGACACACTAATAGCGAACGCATTAACTCTCGAGACACTTGAAACATTATTTTTAAAAGATACAAAGCAATAAACGGGGCCAGGTAAAAATTTTATCTGCGAAAGTGTATTAGAAAAAAAAACTGCCCGCGTTGATAATACAGGTAGAGTACCTGTCGGGACACGAGAACAAAAGGGGCTCCTAGAGGCGTCGACCGTTAATGGTAGTATGATATAATGTAGGCGACTAAGTCAATTAGGCCATCCGCCGACGCTATTCCCGGAATGTCGCCGACAAATGACTGGATACGATAAGAGTATAAGGCGAGATTGTCTCTATGTCCTTTTCGTCCTTTTTGCCCTCGAAACTCCACGGTCTCCGATAACGGAACCTTTTCTTAATTGAGTTTCTCTGTAAGGTGATTGTTTATCGCCAAATCACATTAGGCTCGATGACACTCGACGGTGTTTATTGCCAACAATTAACTCCCATTTGCAAGAAGGTCCGAGGCTATCGTATTTATTCTTTTGTGAGACATATTAAAATAATAAATAACGATGACTAATCTCGCACAGCTTTGTTGCGGTCGATGCAGGCGTAATAAATTCGCAGCGGAGTCAAATACGAAAACAACGCGTGAAATTGTTTCATGCTTTATGAGGACATATCGTGAAAGTGAAAATAAGCCGAAACGAAACGCAGACGCCGCTATCGATAGTCCAACATCCGCTGTTATTGATAAAATAAAATAACACATTTGTACATTAAAATTCTGGTGCAGATGAGCAGCGTGTGCAAGCCGTAAAAGTCAGATAACATTATTCTGAGTCAGTTTAGAGTTCACTTCTGCTGAATCACATCCTCTACATTAGGACACTGATGCTCTCGGTACTTCCGTTATTCTTTTTGAATCTGAATTTTGAAATGCCGCTGAGGAGTAGTCACGCTGTGATCTCGTTTTGGAGTTGAAATCATTTGATGTTTTTGGCACAGTTTCAAGTGTTTGGTTCATTTTTGTGTTGGTTATCACGCGAAATATGTATTACTCAATTGTTTTATATGAAACAAAAGATATGACTAAGTTTAATGAAATCGAAATTTGGAATATGCAATTACATTTAAAAATGCCATTAACTGAATCAGTGTGTCTAAGTTATTTACATGTAAAAACGCTAATGGATTCATTAGAACTATTCAAAGTATTACGTTCGGAGTTGAATAGAATAGCATCTAGCGTGCCTCCGGTTTTCCGTCGGGTTTAGAGGAATGGAACGTAACCGGTAATCCAGTAATTATAGCCCGTAGTAAAGCCTTCAGTATTGTTGGGCCCGAGGTGCAATCAGATGGTACGTCAGCCAGCTGGCTTTTGACCCGCTGGGTTGGATTTATTGCCCCGTAATAACATTTTATGTTATGCTTGATTGTTTTCTAAACGTAATCACCATTCAAATGCAGAAATAATATCTACTCCCGTAAACAAATCATATAAATGAATTATACAGAAAATTACTTGAATACAACTGCTAAAGTTTATTTAATTGTTTAATGAGATAATTCTCGTTTTTGTTGAGAAGTAATTGTTTAGTTGTACTTATAAAGAAGATGCAAACAATATAATTATTAATTATGTAGCTAACTTGATTTTAATTGCTCTAAAGGCGTAATTTCTATGATAGGTACTCAAGAGGTATGAAAAACCGCCTAAAAGTGATTAGTCCAACAAAACTGGTATCACTCTTTTAAATAAGCTATAATCTTTTTTACAGCCTATCAAGCTTCATTTACTTAAACTCCGTTCTTAATCGTAGACTTCGGCAAGGCTCGATTTAATATGGAAATTTATCTCATAAACAACAAACTCATATAAAACCGTAATCTCTAACACAGACGGTGGTTACTGATTATTTTAATGACTATTCGCACGCAACCGATTTCAAGTGTGTGGACATCTGGTGAAGTATTAAATTTTATTATAATTACGAATCTACAGATATTTATTTAGAACAAATTGTGGAATAAAATTTCAAAACAGCTAAATCTTCGACTTCGAAACTAAAAGAATTTGAACATGAGAAAGTTCAAATAGTACCAAAGACAACAAGGTAAAACGTAGAAGCGAATATAAGAGAATTCGGTAAATATTTAATACCAAACAAATGGACTCGCAATATTTGCATACTCGATGTTATTAAGGAACGCGGCGCCGACGCACACCGTGCCGTGCAATTTATAATCATCTTTATGATAATAGACTTAAATACTAGCCGCAATCAATTGGAAAGAATGGTAGGAATAGATAATGAAGCTGAAGGAAAAACATGCGAAAGCAATTATAGGTATGAATTAAACATTGATTGAGGTAATAACGTGGCGCCGGATGATGACACGCGTTTAAATTTTTTTACTTTTTTCTGCTTGGTAAAAAAAATAAAGTGACAGTTTTATTTATATTCGCTTTAGGAATTTCTTGTTAATTGGCATTTAATGCTCTGTATAAATCGTGATGAGAAAGTTTGTCTCAATTGATTTCACATTTAAATTAGCACAAAAATTAAATAAGTAACGCACGAGTGAATCGCCGTAGTAACTAAGTGGAACTAGTTTTAGAGATAACGGTCCGAAATGTTTGCTCGTGACAAATATTTATATAGGGTATGTTTTGGTTATAGCATTATTGTTGTTTATTTCTTAAAGCGTTCTTGTAAAGACCGTTGAATTTGAAGTGTTTACATATGTATTAGTTGATTGGCAGTATTGAACAGCATGAAAGGACAAGAAACGTTGCTTTTAGACACACTTTAGCGTCAGGGGTAAACTTAAGATCTTCTACTTTGACAGTAAGCAAGATTTATTCGACGTTCGCGTTCAAAAGCTCATTCTACAAATGTAATGCCATTATTACTTCATTTTCTATCATTGTACTACACCGCAAGGCGTCCAGTGCCATGTTTTGCATCGTATTTGGAATTGCTGGTCGTAGTGCCGTCTGCATATATTTGCGTCGACACAATAGCAGTTCATGAATTTTACTTTGTGTTTGCGTCAGCGCCTCTTTAATCCTATTTGGATTTTAAATCTCAGATGAATTCATTTCTGCCTCCAATTTTATGTATTATTCTGTTCTTTAATACGAACAGGCTTAGATAGAGTACAAATCCGTAAATATTGTTCGTACAAATTGTTACATGTACAGCAACACTTGGTATATCCATTTTAGGTGATATGGAATCATTATATTCTATAGTGATAAAATCACTAGGACTGGAATTGACACATTCAACTATTACTAAGTTCAGTTTGACGTCGATCGCAAACCTTGATATCGGCGCCTCGCCCCCGCGAACAACTTTACCTACAGCTCCTGCGTTATAACAGACAGATAAACAAACACTCTGGCGCCGTCTTATTTGTATACGCAGCCGCAAATATTGTGAAAGGGAGTTTCTTGGGAGTTTTATTCGCAAATGACAATTTAATGACTCAGCTAAATCGCTATCTCGGGTGCAGAAAATCTATTAGAATTAAGCAATGCCTGTAGATTTAGATGATAAAATGTTAAGAGCAAAACTATATTGCAAGGATCGTGAAATCGCATTAAAAATCGATTTTGCTCCTCGGTTTTAATGATAAGTATTGAGATAATTTTATAGAATCGAGTTTACGGTACCGGTTAGTCTGTATCCATGAGCCTATAAGTTTTATTTAATGGTTTACATAAAGTACCCAGGCCTTTGATCCAATTACCGTTTACTTCACAGTCATCAATATTACGACAGGCCTCGATATATGGTTTAAGCTTGCTTAACTCAGTCTTCTGTTACTAGGTTAAGTATCTAAGTATGAACAGCTTATACGAAGGTCTTCGAGTCAGCTCAGTTAATAATAATTATAATACACATGTCTTTACTGTATTTGGTAATTGCAACGTACTGGTCACGAATGTTAATTTGCAATTTGTGCGTATCGATATTAATTAACGAGTTTCCATATAGGGTGTTTGACAATTTTAGTTAGGGTTGACAGATATATTTTTTGTAACTATAGACTGCTAAAAGTAACTTATGTTTTTTTTTTAAATAATTGTAGGTAAAAAATACGTTATCGAGATTTGAAATCTTTACATTCTTTTTTTGGAACATCAACAGTTAGATAAATAATAAATAATAAATAAAGTAAAGCCCCTATTTTTCAGTAGTCATTAGATTCTGTTACTATAAAACCAAAATGGCGACTGTATTCTTTATTTTTAGGTTTGACATAACTCTCAATAGAAGTTTCTTTTATCTTATCTTAAAGTATTGTTATTTTTATGTTCAATAGCTTAAAATGGGATGTTAGTGCTCTCAGCGCTACGGTAATCTTCCACGCATTCTGAGTCAGAATCTTTTTACAGAAACGATAGGTCTTGTGTTTGTGTTTGATTTTAGTATAGTTTTATGTATCGCGTACTTGTTTTAAATGAATAAGTTCCTGTATTTTAAGGAATACAATAATAATAGTAAAGCCAATGTAAAGTTGTCGACATAACCTAACTTAAATTGTTGGTGATATTGAAATAATTGTATATCAACACTAGGCCACTACTTATATTTATTGGAAAAGACTATTTTGTGATCAATTTTTGGGATAAAAAATAGATATTTATATATTTTTTTCTATCTCACGAAAAGATAAAAAGTCCAATCCCTGTTTTAACAAGATATTTCACTAATTAAATTTCCCTTGACAAATTTATGGCCATTGGCTCTTAAAGGCTGTCACGAATTACGCTAAGAATTTTCTAATGCTGATTCAATATCCTTTGACATTTCAATAAATAAAGGAACTCCACATTCAACAACTCCAATTAAGATCGAAGTTTCGACTTCTAAAAACACCCAAATAGACATGTTAAGGACCTATACAAATATTAGTCCTGATCAGGGATCAAACCCGCAACCGTTAGCGATTATGTCGATTGTGACCACTGCACCGTAACGTCAAATAAGTAACTACTTTAACCCTCGTCAAGGATAATGAATATTTTTAACGTAAAAGCTTCTTTATATCCTGTGATACGATATCAGTTTTTGATTTTGTATAATGTACTAACATGCATTAACATGCATTTTACCATATCCGACATTTTTATTTCCGCTGTTCTTATTTTTGTCACAATGCTGAAGTTGATTATTACTATTGGTCCGAGTATTCTATCATAATTATCATGCATCACTGCTAAGCGATTTAAGTAGAGTACACAAAAAATAAGTTAAACAAAATTGCTACTATCGTTAAATTTTGTTTGAATTATCGTTAATCATTAAGGGCAACGATATCGTGTCGGAAGATGTAAAAGTACGATGATATTTCTAAGATAAATTACATACATGTTGACAACTTCGTGTTATTCCGTATAAGGCAAGACACCTATGTTAATACATCGTTACATAATAAATTGCATTAAATCATCTAATATAAATAGATGTCGGAAACGTGTGTTCTAAAGACCTTAAGACTTATAATCATGTAGGTATAATCATGTAGGTTAAGACTTATAATCATGTAGGTACATAAATAAGCACTTAAAATATTTTGCGTATAAAACCACTGGACCTCAGAAATATATACCTGACTCTATTATATAGGGAACATTTTGTGGTTAATATTGAAATTTTAAAAACTTAAAATGGAAGGGCGGATGTAATAGAAGAGTCTATCTACATATATCATATTTAATTACGTTAAAATACACACAATGTTTTTACAGAAAGTACATAGGTATAGAAAGTACTCTATAAGACATAACTTAATCATTCAATTAAAACATACAAACATTAGAAAACAGTTATTTATCTAAATTTCCTCAAACCATGGGAAAAAATCTGACATCAATAACATTTGACGGTAAAAATAATGACAGCAATTAAATAATGTTCTAACACCATCGGTTGATAAATTCCAATTATCTTAAAGCGATTACGAGTTTATTAATAAACTGATGTAGGTGTGAAATAGACAGTAAAATGTGGACAAACCAGATAATGTACGAAATTACTACGGACTTTTGTACGGATGGAGTGTGGGCGACACTGTATCCGTTGAAAATTTTCAAACAATTTCACGCTTACAAACGCTGAATTGTTTGTAAAATACCTTTTTTTGGTGAAATTAAATACATAAATACGTGAATTTTTGAGCCGAATATATACACGTGATATGTCGTGGCTAGTTACGACGAAGTCGTGGAACGTGGCGGCAATATCACTAAGTTGGATTTTGCCAAATTCCAAAATAGTAGATACGAAATGCTATTTTTATATTTGGGATAAAAACTTGTGTGAAAAATTAGTTACACGGCATAATGGTACGATGTTTGTCTAATTTTGAAAAGACTTCATTTGAAAGAAATTCAATAGAAATATGGGTAGTTAATCATCAAGCAGACTGACTAGAAATAAATGCATTTATAGGCCAAAAAACGTCATACAAAAATCCCGCGCAAGGTCACTCTCACAAGTAAATCTGTAGGTACTCGGTAACAATATAATTATTTCACAGCAATACAGCATCAAATCGAGTGTCGTAATTATCATCGACGGACTGGACCACCGAGAGCGATAATAAAAGTTTAAGGTGCGGTAATTATGTTTTATTTACACGTTGACATTTTTATGAATTCATGGAAAAATATGAAATCCAGCAACAATTCAGAATTCGTGCCACCCTAAGAGTCATTTAACAAAAGACAATACAGATAACCTATTCGTTTATTTTGATAACAAACAAGGTTCAAATGTTTAATACTTTTCCCTAGGGTTTAAATTTACAGGAAAAATGAAATTCCAGCAAAAAGCCACCGAAAAATTAACCTAAACTTAAATGAGGTACTTGTTTTATTTTGTAGTACTTTAATTGTCGCTTAAATTTCCCCAGTGTTGCATTACATGCTTTTAAACATTAATTATGTCCATTTAACCGTGTACTTGTCATAAAATAGGGGACTTTATACTTGTATTTTTTATAACAAAGGCTATACAGCCTTACTATGTGAGGACTTGCTTATTTGTAGCAGTCCATAAACAAATGTTATCTGAATCATTTATAAAATAATGAAGGGGTTAATTTAGATATATTAAATGGGAATGGGAAATATTATTTCCCATATTACAATATTCATAAACCGACTTCAAAAAGGTTCTGAATTGATATATTTTTTTATATGTTAAGTCCACCCGCGGATTATTTTTTTTAGTCCATTTTTTTTAACATCAATCCACTAAATTAAAAAAAATATTTTAAAACTAAAGCCTAAAAAATATACTTGTAATAATCGTCATTATCCAGTAAGTCATTTTTCTTTTAAAACAAAACAATATTGTACCAAAAAATTAAAAATAGTACAAACATATCAATGTACCTACCTAAATACACAAACCGACAAGTCATAGTAACAAGTTGTCGACCACCCAAGCTTTGAGGAAGTTACCTAAACTTTGACGTCGAGTAGCCGTAGCCTTACCAGTCATTTCGACTTTGCCGCGTCAATGGTAAATGTATAACGTGTAAATTAAATAGCCCATAAACTGTACAGCGTTTAAACTACTAATTGGGTGTATGTAAATTGGTCGGTTTACATGATTGGAAATTTGGGATAAGTTGTATGTATTATTTTTTGTATTATACAGATGAGTGCTAATTTGTTCAAATATATATGACGTACTATTTTAAATGATTTTTTATTAAAAATTAACTTTAAATATTTCAATACAATCTAAATTACAACTGTTAAACGGCATAAACATATTTC
>DVWM01000327.1:0-11263 GCA_018235105.1 Junonia coenia | reverse complement strand
CATAGCAATCAGTATTTTAAAAAAAATATTCAATGTACAGACACGACTTCTCTACGATTTTATTATATGTATAGATTATGAGTAGGTACATATTATAAAAAGATTCGCTTGTGTGTGGAGGTAATAGAAACCTACTCTACTGTGGAAAGAAAGGCTGTACGGTATTCAGTATATGTAAATTTTGTATTTATATTTTCTGAGACCCTAAACCTACCTATAGGCCTAATTATAAAACAAAAGAACAGCAACAGTAATCGTGATAATTCGTATCGCAATTCTTAAAAATTGATTGACGTCACTAAGTACTACGTGCAATTCGATGCTATCTTATATCTAGATACTAATTATATCTAGGCATTCCAATCTATATAGATATCTTTCTGTATGATGATATATGATGAATTGTCGATATGGGTCAGTAGGAAATCTGAAGTAAGCTGCATGAAATTGTTGAAAGGTGTTGCCACTGCCACCAAATTTTTGTACTTTAATCGAAAATGTGAAGTCTTTTTCAATTCTTTAAAAGGAAAATAATGAGGTTTAAACCCTTATCATATTTCAATTTAAGGTATTTTTTTAGCAATAATACTTTTATTATTGTGTTCGACACTGCTTGCTATAATGACACACATTTGTTAAAACTATGTATTTCAATAACTGTTTTTCCCGTTTCAGATCAGTTTTCGTAATTTTCACCGGTTAAGTAACCCAATAAAACAATGATAAATGATTTTAAACTTAATGATCACTTTAAATAGAGTTCAAATTTAGAAAAGAGTACAAATTTTCACACTAAATTGTTAATTGAGCTGTAAACGATAGAATGATAATAACCTAACTACTATATTACACAGGTTGATTTTTGTCCGTGAAAGCAGAAATTTTAAACTAAAATAACAAAATTTTTCAAACTCTCTCTCTATCTCTCGGGACAGGTTGGGAGACAGGAAAATTCGCATTGATTACTTTATTAGATTAAAAACAGTACTTATCACAACAAAAAATCAGCAATTTTAAAAACATAAGAAGCAGCAACCTATACTATACTATGCATTGCTTACACCCAGTGTTGGGCAAATTTTAATTGTATAAACAATTATTATACAATTAAAATTTCCCCAACACTGTTTACACCAATTCAATAGTATTGGTAGACAAATTCTGTGAAGTAGTGAAAAGTAGAGGAAACATCACTTTGTATTAAAACAGTTTCATGATAAGGCGCATGTTGAGTGATTACATACAGTACTTTTACCGGAGACTTTTAATTCTTTTAATATATCGTTTGATCGTACAATTACATTTCATGACAATTATTTTAAAATTCACTATGCAAAAAACAGTTAAATAAAAATATACATCAATCTTACACATAACACCATATTTTCCGAGGTTTTAAACAATACTTCGACTGGTGATCTTTGAAAGGTATTAATCGGTAGGCGTTAAGTGGGTAACACAATTACTCAGGGTTGCCAGCTGATTGCCCCACAGCACGCGAGTATTTAGTTTTCATTTCATGCAACACTGATTGATTGTATAATATTCTGTCATTACTACCTCCATGAAAAGTGGTCGTTAAAAACAACTTAACCACATTTAAAATGTAAAATCTCTAATTATAACGTTCCGTAAACAGTTCCATGAGTTAATACGGTTAAGTAAAATTTAAAAATAAACAAACTTAGTTCAAGTTGCCACTTTTTAGAGGAAAAAGTAGCGTTCGTGCAGAGAGCCTATTCTTCTAAAAAAAATATGTGAAAAGTGCTTAAGCATTGTGACTTAGAAAAGGCACTCAATTTTAATTGACCCACATAATGAATCTAGGTAGCTGCGATACAGCCATAGAGAAATATTACGCTGTAACCCCCATCTGACAACATGGATGACATAAACAAGACCCCTTCTCCCTATTTAAACAAGTTGAATGCGCTTCCCCGAGCCGCAGCCTGCACGTGCGGCACTCAAGGTCTCACAACCCTTTACACATCCTCTCATGTTTGCAATTAAAACGAAAAACCGAGAGGGACAGACGCATACCATCTTAGCGGGACGAAAGGAGATGGCACGCCTCATTTACCCGAGCACTTTTTATTTCCACTTGCACTCAAGGGAGGTCGTCGGCCAATCAACGTACTGTGGCGCGCCCGTTCCCATTGGCCGGTTTGAATAGAGAATTTTTTCAAACAAAAGCGGAGGGTAGGTAATAGCGAGTTTTGTTTTCTTCGAGTGGCATCTCTCATTCGAGTGCCGGAGTTCGTACGGAGCGGACGTCTCGAGACTAATTACCTTAGCTTACATGCATTGTTTACGAGGGTGCTCTCGCTAAGCTCTCTTCATTTGAATTGTCAGACGATGATGTTTTAACATTGTTATTTATTGTACGGAACTCGTTCTCGGTTCTTGAGCTAGGTGGAATTGCAGAGCAAGCAAATTAGCTATGTTTATTTCACTAACAATCATCCTGTCTACAATGTTTGCCGAGAACCGGGATGCGGTGTTTGCGTTCGTTCAAGTATAACGAGATACATTCCCAACATCTGAAGGTATCTCATTATTTAGTATGCAAATTGTGTTTGTTTTAATATTGGTTTTTACTCGTCGGATAAGTGGATACTAATACGTTTGTTAATTATCGTATTACTCCAAATTGTTACAATGTTTGGCACGAACTGTATTTATAATTGTGTAAAGAGATGTTCTAATATAAAGTTGTTGGTTTATTTGATTGCAGGAATTTGGCAGCACCGGTCCGGCCCGTGCAAACAAGCAACACGTCTTTGGAAACGTTTACGACGCTGCACAAAGAGAGCTGTCATCGGCTAGAGTACCTCGTGGAGCGACAGAAACAATTGTGCATGCTATCTGATAAAATGGTGCAGGTAAGATCACTTCTCTTAATTGAAATGCACTAGCTTCTCCCTACGTCTTCTCTGTGCATTATTGTTGGTAACACGGTGAAGTCCAAGTTATAGACGATTGTAAATATACGTAGGTATAAATGACATTGACGTGGTCTGCAAATTATAATATGATTCACATAAGTTCGTCCGTTTAATCCCAATAGCTATTACCGCTTTTAAAAAAAAATTGTTAAATGAAAAAGTCTAACAGGTTCCCCTACCTATTAAAAACATCTAAAGTCAAAGTTTAAAAAAAAAAACAATATAAAAATTTTTCTTGGGTTAAAAACGAAACTTTTTAAATTGCAACATTAAGTTACTGTCAGCTGCCACTAATGTCACTTGACCATAAATTAATGAAAAGGTTTGTTGAATTTTGATACACAACATTTTTAAATTTTTATTTAAATTTAAAACATTCTAAAATGTTTAAGTTATATTGAAATTAACTTTAAGTTTACAATTATAAGTATGATTTTTATACACTTTTAATGACATTTGTTGTTATCAATCTGATTAGATAGATAGATCTCAGATATTATAATTATTTAACATGATTTTTAAATATCGTATTGATTTAAACAGAATAGTGTATTGATAAAGTTATGTATTAGTATTTTACCATTTTAGCTATAAAATTGTACGATAACATTCCTATTTATTAGTCGCAGTATTGCAGTTGTTTTATATTTTCTTTGCATACTCGATGCTAATGGACAGATTTGGGGAATATCTGCACTTTTTACAACTAGAATTTTAGTCGGAATCGATCACATGATCGTATTTGGTGGTCCGGAAAAATATGATACAAACACAATCGGCCAGACCACGACAAATCTTTGGCCTATATAGACTTGTGTCAAAGACGGGGATTAAACCGGCGACCGTTAACTCTTTAATTATACCACTCGCTATTCCAAAATATCATAAGTCATAATCATAATATGCATCGAAATATATCGAGTATGCTAGGCCAATTAACATGGCACAATGTAATTTCTAATCATATTGTACCTACTGGAATTATTCAATATAGGTATGCCGAACAATTGTTATCTTCGAAGTGGACGTTGATGAATTTTTAATTATAACCTATTGGACGAAAATGACGGCATTGACGTCATTTTGGACATAGATTTTGCTGGTTTAGGCACTGAGGCTGTGTACAAGGATGCGCACAGCGTAATGCCATATTTGCTAGCAAATAACGTGTTTGACTTTGTTTCGTAACCTATATCGGTATATGTATGTTCTACCTGTTACCATTGGCGGATTTATTGGCCCGTGACGTCCGGGCTTAGGGCGCCAGATTTTTAGGGGCGCCAAAATTAGCTTTTTTGGGGCGGCAAAGTTGCAAATGAGGTGGAGGAGTTTTTTTTTAACAAAAATAATATACTTAAGATAGGGAACGGAGGGCGTTGACCTTTTTTTAGCCTTTAGATATGACACATAGAGGATGGCTAAGCTAAGGGCGCCGTATGAATTAGGGCCAAAGGCGGCACTTGTGTTAAATCCGCCACTGATGTGGAGAACTATTTAATACCCGCGACTTTCAAAGCTACCTACAATTTTGGCACTGTATAACGTTAAGCTTGGATACTTCTTGAAGAAATAATAATATCTTTATATCTTTCAAACATTCCTTGAAGTTTTCTTAACCATTTTAAAAAATTAAGGTGGTTTGACTGTTTCCACTTTTGTGTTGTGTGAACCCATTCAATAAAAATAATAATCATACGGTCTTTAGTTCTTACTCGTACTATATAATTGTCTACGTATATGTATTAATACTGATCAACGACCTAGAGTACCATAGACAATAAATATATTTTTTATTTAACAGAATTACATAATTATATTTCTGTGTATTGTATTGTAGAATTTAATAAAATTACTGTTGCATATTATTTTACTAATTACATTTACTAACACCTTTCTTGTACATTTTAATTTTAAAGGTGAAATTTAGTTGCGTTAAGCCCGTCTGTTTTGAATACTTTTGTATTGTGCAATATTGTTTTAGAAGAAATTAAATAAATTCCTAACACGTACCAAAAATATTTCTGTATTTGCGCAATTTAGGTATAAATATTACAACTATTTTGCACTCATCTATGTCACGTTGAATCATAGACACCAAGATCCGTTTACACAACACAACCTAACTGGGAAATTTTATTTGTTAACGCCATTTATTATATAGTCAATATTACCAAATAACAAGGTTTATTGCGACACGGTAATTAAGAAAGCTCTTGTATTTAGTGACTGCGGTTTTGGACTTTTCGTTGTGAAATTTTCAACGAAGTCCGTTACGGTGAAATTATAATTTATGCCTAAAATGAAATAGTCTGATATTTATGAAATTTAAATTTAGTCATAATATTAAAAAATAATGGTAAGCACTCGTCCTGTTGTTACGTGTATACATGAAAGATGTATGTATGTGCAAATAATAAACAAAGAAGAGAAATACTAAATACGTTACAGTTGAATTATTAATAGTTAAATATAAGTTAAGTGATTTTGAGCATTTTGAACGTACTTATATGCAGTGACGGATTATCCTAATTGCCTTTTTCTGATATTCTTTTCAGATCTTTTTTCATATCTTCATCTTTCATGTATACATGTAACGGTAAAGTAGGCAGGTGCCTAGGGGCGCGAGTGCACAAGGGGGCGCTAGGGAAAGGAGGATGACAACATTTTTATTATTATTTTTTTTTTTTTTTGTAAAATGGTATATCCATGATAGGGAAAGGAAAGTGATTAGCTTGTTTTTTTTAGAGCTCCAGAGGCGTTTTTTTGTGGCAGTGCCTAGTGAAAGAGAGAGTGAAAGTCTAATTTTTGACGATGTTTGAAGACCTACAACGTGCAGTGATAGTATGGTATTCATTTTTCATCGCCAGTAATCATATTTTGAAGAAATGGTTCTTCTTGATTCTTTTTTATGAGCTGATCACAAACAAGCATACGTTGCATCAGCGGGCGCTCACTCAATTCATGCGGGATCCACACATCAGCACAATTGAATAGACTTTAGGACGGGAATCTCTTTTTAATGGTACTATGCGATACATTTACAATCACCGCTATCTTACGTAGTATAAAATGTGGATTTTCATCCACTACAGACCATATCGTGGCAATGTTAGTAGTAACAGGCCGTCAGGTGAGCTCGCCAACTTAAGGGCTGTATTTTCCATTTCTAAACCTGGTATACCATTTATGTACGATGCAATCTGTGTATGCTGCGTTTTTCGTTTTCAAAAATAAAAGAACGTAATATGGCGAAAACGCTCATTTTGCTCTACCATTTTACTATACCTACTCTATGCCACAAACTGAGTAGAATAATTAAATAAATTTTACTCTAAAATGGAGCCACTAGTGTACACTATAACTTAAGTTACAAAACAATTTCCAACCCCTTAAATATTTCCTGTCCAAAAGGCGTCAATATCCGCGCGCCGAAATACGAGCGAACTTTTGGGACAACCTATTATAAATTTAATAGAAAGCGCGAATGTGTTTCACAGACTACTTGATCGTAATCTATCTTTAACGACCTCCGTGGCGCAGCGGTCAATATGCGTGCCTGCAACGTGGAGGCCCCGGGTTCGATCCCCGGCCAGGTCATGATGGAAAACTCTATTTCTGATTGGTCTGGGTCTTGGATGTGTATCTATATATGTATCTATTACAAATATATTATCGTTGGGTTAGTATCCCATAACACAAGTCTCGACCTTACTGTGGGGCTAGCTCAATCAGTGTATAAAAAAAAAGTGGAATTAGGCCAAATTATTTCAATTAAAACTAATGCTTTAATGTTTAACAATTATATTAATACATTTTGAAAATAACATTTTAATCTTAAAACTACTTACATTTACTTCATAAAGAATATTAAAGTTGCAAAAAAACAATAACATATGTCGCTGATAGATTGATTAGCCCGATGACCATATTGATATCGGTTGGAAACATGTGCCAAATCACGTATTTAGGCGGACGTGTTTCTACGTACTGTATGGCAACGTGGATCATTTCACGAAAATTATCATCTGTAATAAGTATAACATTATTAACGAAGCTGAAGGAAGGGAAAATCGAAATACTAGATAGAAGATTTTGATGAGACAATTATTGAAATTTAACATGTGTTTTTTGTCGTGGGAGAGCCATGCATTTGCAGGAATGGGCCGGCTCGACCGGAGTGGTACCACAGCCTCACAATAAACCGGCGTAAAATGGCACTTGCGTCTTGTTTCGCCGCGTGAGTGAGGGTCAGGAGGCCCGATCCCCCCCCACCCATTCCCCATCAATTCCCCCTCCATACCCTAAAAAGCCGGCAACGCATTTTGTAACTCCTTTGGTGTTGCAAATGTCCATGGGCGAAAGCATTCACATACCATCAGGTGATCTGTTAGCTCGTTTGCCGCCCTATTCCATAAAAAACATGCGTCAAACGTATAAAAGACATTAAATTAACTAAAAGAAAAAACGTTTTTAAAACAAAGCTAGAAAATTGAAGAAACACATTCACTTTCAATGTAGCAAAGCTTGAGACGTTACACATTGATCAAAAATATTGCAAATTAAATTTACATTAAATTAAAAATACAACTTATAGCAAACCGTCATCAGAACTTGTTAACAAGAGATGTCCAAATGTTTCTTTTATTTGATCGTATTCACACAGTACCATTTCTGCTATCAAGGCCGATGATATCGTCAATATTATATTGATAGTTATTTGAGTAACTATGTTTAAAATCGTAAATATAAATCGCTGAAATACAAAAAATATTAAAGAAATGTTTTATTTTAAAATTATCAATTTTATTTTCAAAAAGCATTCATTACTTACTTCGTTAAGTAGCGCCACAATTTCAAGGTTTATACAGATAATTATTTCCGTAAATACCCATATCAAGCTAAGGAACATCTAAAATTATTTTTATTTAATTTTTTTATTTAATAAAAAATAATAATACCTCAATTTAAAGTTTAGATTTAGTCTTACCATAACATTTAAAGTGTTATTATTACCGCTGAAGTTATCCAATATATGTTTGTAATGGTGCAGAAATCTCGTTAATATGAATATTTTGTCATCGTGATAAAGATTTTCATTGAATTTTACTTTTAAATCTTCCGTGATATGTTTTAGTCTAGACCACAACAACTCAAACGTTGCGGTTATCGTCACGTGGCTCAAATAACTGGTGCTTATACCAAACATTAGTATCAGATGCTGAATAGTGAAAAAATCACATTTTGTAAGATATTCTATCATTAAAACCTCTGACATATACTTCAATGTTAAGCAAAGATACATCAATGTCCCCGATATTTTCACATTTCGGTTTATTTTCATTCCGATAATTTTATCAATGGTATTCATTGTTTTACAAAATTGAAGAAATGCTCCGTCTTTTGTATACTGCGATATAATCATAGCGAAAATAAGCTGTAGTATCAGTGAAAAATTAAACAGCATAAATGGCTTAAGCTGGCTAGATCCGAATAATGTTGTCCATGACAAGTATGTTATAATCAACAAAAAATATGAAAATGTGTAAATTCTAGCCAATTTACATAGAACGCTCGATGAAAATAACTCACAATAATAACCGAATAACAATCGCAATACCATAATGGCTTTAACGGAAAATAATATTCCAAACAATTTTTTCAGACCTTTACGCGCCATTTTGTCTGTAACTCGTTCAGACACAGTCACAAGAATGACGATATTTGACACGAATTTAATTTATTGAAGGCTATAGAGAAAGCACTTCCATAAATTGAAACTTTTAATTTAATAATGTTGATGTCAAAAATATATATTGAATAAATATTAATAACAAAGAAGTAGCTATGTATGTATGGTAAATATGGTATGGTTCTAATAATTGTCCTAAGCAAGAAGTCGTTTGAGCGTATGACTATGTTTTATTTTTCACCGACCAAAAACATGCAATTTTTAATAAAGAAAGAAATATTGTAAAATAAGCACGCAGACAGACAGGAGATTGAAAACAAAAGACTTTTAGATTCAAATAATACTTATTTTATTTATTCACTTTACATTCGACAATTTCTATCCTACTACATATATATGTACATAGATATGTATTACATTATACAATAATATGAAACAATAAGAACTGCAACGAAATTTTGTTTCCCATATCCCGAAAAATAACTAAGGGTGTATTCGACTGTACGTTGAAAACTCGTTATTTTTTATTGTAGAATTAATGAACGAACGAGAAATATCTACGTAAGCTGAGTATCATAACTAAAAACTAGAATCATATAACAAAATATTAAATTCGTTGTTTAATTGCTTACGTATATTTTTGGGTTGTAATATCAACAGGCGTACCATATACATTATACACAATCTATAATATTTATAATTATAAATCCACGACGAAAATTAAAAAATAAGTGATTGAAAGTGTTTAAAATTTGTGCTTTAAAATTTCTACTCGATGCATTTTTTTTAATTATAAGAAAGAAGTTGTATTATACACTGTGCGGGTATGGAGCTTAATCCACCACGCTGATATGCATGTATCAGAATTTCTTCCGGCACATGCAGATTTCCTCACGATGTTTTCCTTCGCCGCTGAGCTCGAGATGAATTATCACTTGAAAATTCAGACGTGCTCTCACCACTACGCTATCATTATGATGTTAAAATTGTAATAAAACGATAACGTATGTCGCAGACAGCTGTATCAGACCAATAACTAAATTGACATCGATCGGAAATGTTCGCCAGATCGTATACTTCGGCGGGCGCGTCTCAATGTATACTATAACATCATGTATCATTTGACGAGAATTATCATCTGTAATAAGAAGTTAATGTAAAGAAAATAATGAGAAAAATTAAATTAGTATTAAATACGATAATTCTAAAAATTATGCCTTTGTTTTGTCAAGTCTATTCTTACTAACAAACTTCAAAAAATTAGTAGTTTCTCATTTCGTGAGCGACTTCAATTCCTGTTTTATTAAATGTTAATTTAATTTAAAAACTGCTGATGTATTACTCCTCCACCCCTGACGCTGCTCCTCTTTTCTTATTATTATTAGGAAAATATCAATGGAGATTTTATAAAACTCCTATTTATTCTTCAACTGCCTAAGAGAAACCGACCAAATATGTTCAAAATATCCGAAGAAAATTGCCATTACTCGAAAGCTGGATCAATTTTGATATGGATTTTTGTGTTTCAAAAGGTATATGTAGATATGTATGTATCAAAATTACTTCATGTCTTTATTTATTTACCTATGATATTATACATGGATGTGTAGTTTGCCTATCAAATAAACATGTTCCTATCAAGCAGTCTTCATTGTACTAAATACAACATTTATGTGTATGTGTATGTATGTGTAGAACTTTAATTATATAGTAGTATTACCTGTGGTTGCCAGCAACAGATGACCACAAATTTCTTTAATTTTATTGTATTCACACAAGAGCATTTCTGCTAACACTGCTGGTGATATAGTCAATATTGTATTTATAATTATGTGGATAGCCACGTTTATCGCCATATTAATGTTTTCCTAAAACAGTGGAAATTTATATTATATAGGTATTCCAATTTATAGTCACTTCCATGAATCGTGTAAATATTTCTCACTACTTACTTCGTCAATTAATAGAACAATTCCATAATTGATACATATTATTATTTCGATAAATACAATAATCAAATTAGTGAGAAGCTGAAAGTAATATTTGTATAGTTTTAGAATGAATTTAACATGAACTTCTGGTGAATTCTACTAATATATACAGTAAAAATCAGTAAGTGGGTTTTACTGTACTTATACGTATAAGCGTGGGTCAATTTTAGATTTAGATAGCCCTATTTGGTCCACCACACTGCTACATCACTTGTACATATATACATAATGTACATATGTATTACCTAAAAGTCTTACTTAGATTTCAATAATTTAAATCTCGCCATAAGGGACAAACATAATACGAGCTTATGTTTCATTCAAGTGGACGTCGGATATAGACATAAGAGGTTTTTAATTAATGATGTCCTTAGAGAGTTCTCTCATTTCTTGGATTAAACAAAATATGGAGCTAAATAACATATAGCCGAGCTCAGTCATTAAAATTCATCCAGTTATTTCTGGACGATAAGCAAAATTTTATACCTTATGTGCAAAGACGACCTATTTATTGATTTATTATATAAAGATTATATTACGTTCATAAAAGTCGAAATATACCTTTTATTCAATAAAACAATAGGTTAGATGTACAAGCAGCAACGACATGCCAATAATATCTATCTACTGAAATAAAT
>DVWM01000326.1:0-11264 GCA_018235105.1 Junonia coenia | reverse complement strand
ATGAGGGATTTTTATCCAATTTATTTTTATAAAATGCAATAAAAATAATAAGCTTATTTTTGCATTTTTATGGGGGAGTTGGGGTTTGAGCAATGTCGGTGTAATATATTGATGTAGGTTCATAGCTTTTATTTAATTATAGTTATACAAGCTGTTGCCCAGGAATCCACTTGCATTGATGTCGGTTTTCGTGCCAAAAAATAGTCCATCCTTCACTGAGAGCCTAAATAACTTTATACCAAAATTCATCAAAATTAATTCTGTTAGGCATAGTAATGTACCTACAGGACAAGTAAATAGACTTACTTTCGCATTTCTAATATTAGATAGACGATATATTAACTATAATCTAAATAAAGAACTCATTAATCTTAGAAGTGGACTACAATCAAGAGATATTGAAAATATGGGTTTTATCATTAAGAAATTATGAGATTGAAATATACATTCACTTAACTGGAATATCTGCAGTGAAATGATTTATAACCATAACTTTTTTATTGTTTTAAATTTTGATACACTTACTTCCTTGCTACTACATTTCACCAATAATAATAGGTAGCTATAACCATAATATCTAATCCAATATATTTTATGATACCCAAGCTCCAATTCTATCCTACTCACGAATAATTTGTATTCAAACATATTTACCTGTTTTATACTCCTTTAAAGATGTAATTTCGTAAAATACCTTCTTAGTGGATCTCAATAGGTATTACAGAAGAAATATCTCTGCAAAAATTCGAGAATAGAACAGCTATTATTAAACATTGAAATATTCATTTTATTTTTGTCGTATGATATGTCATTTGTAACGATGTATTCTAAATATGAAAGTTTAGATTTTGATATTCTCTTTCCGAATTTCTACTTTATCGGTTTACCATCTCATATTTTTCAATCCCAAATATTCAATACTACCGGAAAACTATCCAAGCAAAACTACCGAATGTGTACTATAAAACTACGATTTTTACGCAATCGTAGCTTAGTAGTAAAACTGCACGTACTCATTCCATTGAATCGTATTTTTATATTCCGAATTCACAAACTATTTCCCAGAAGAATAGAACAAAACAATAAAAAAAAAAACTATAACTTCATTCATTCTTCTTTGTTTATTTTCATTTCAACTTCAAACATTCATTTTTCACTTCGACTATAACATTACGGATCACTAACAGACGTTGACAACTTTTCTGTACACAACACGTGTAAGTGACAAAAGTTTCTGTAATTTTCTTGTGTTGGCAACAAAATTCTAGAAGTAAAAAAAAAATCTAAAGTGTAAAATAGTTGCAAACACTGAAATCGCCAACAATTTTGGCGAGGCAACGATGCAATAAGACCTATTCCGATCTTGGAAGACGTTGATTAAATATGAACGAAGCTCCCTAAGATCATCTCGGTAATTGGCTGACAGGCTTCCCGGCTATCAAAGAACCGAAACGGGCTGCATCCCTTGATATTAATAAAAATATTAATAGATGAAGTTACACAGAGACTCTGTCAGCTGCATTTTCTTAAAGCAGCCAAGAAAATGATGTCCGATCAGATGGCAATGTTGGGTGGATGTGACTTTTGATAAATAAAGTTATTTTATTTTTATTTAGATTTACGAAATCAATTAATAGATACTTTTGATTATGATAGACGAGATAATAATTGCCTATACCGTATTCAATTTTCTGAAGATTTTCTAATTCTGAGTTTAAGATTCATAAATCAGCACTAAAAAAATTGTGACAGTTATAAATGACAGCAATATCTTTAGTCACTACCTTTTAATATAACTTCGAAATAACCTTTTCTATTTTAATCTGAATTTGAAGTTATTGATTTTAAGCCACCTCAGCTACGAATACCTACGTTCTCAGTTCTAAACAATAATAAATAAGTCAAGGTTAGGAAAGATTGAGGAGGGGGATTCTAGGTATGTACAATTGTACACTTCTGTAAGAGTGTGGTTCTTTTGGCGAGAACGACCAATTAGCCGCATATTATAGTCTAATGGCTACAATACGGCTCTATCACCAAACGGCGTCGGCTAGCTATACTAGTACGGCCTCTAGTATAGCTAGCCGACTGTTTAATAAAACACTTTTTCTAATTAAATAACTTTCCTTCTGGTCCCTTAATTATTAAGGTATGTAAGGAAAATATCCTGAGTAAACCTGCACATGCTAGAATAAATTGTCACACATATATTGGATATATGTATATGTGTCAGAATTACTACTACTACTAGTGGATAAGCTTTTTTTTATACTTTATTGCACAAATTAAAAAATATGTACAAAGGGCGGACTTAACGCTATGACAGCATTTTCTACCAGCCAGCTTCTTAACATTCTCCCTGATAGGAGAAGAGATCTATACCCAGCTGTAGGATTACTTTATAATTATTATTAACACAGTTATATAGAAAAAAATATGATAGTAATATCCACACTAAGTCGAATACATCAAGTTCATAACGGCAGTGCGGATAAAATTGCACGTAGCATAAAGGAAAGCGGGCGGATATAGAAAATCTCTCAATACCAGCCGGCTTTCAGCTCAAAGAGTCGTCCGTGTTGTAATAACCTGGGATGTTTCCATGTCTTATTCATTATTGAACCTATATTTTAAATTGTAAAGATTTTTTGAAAATTTATTTTGGTAAAAGTTTACCTATATTATAATAGGTGTTTCATATGTTCCAATATTGGTGCGTATACCTCAATGTTATATTCATATTATTCGAAGGAAACATTACAAAGAGTCATACATGTAAATCAAACGTCGTGTACGAAATTTAAGTAAAAATAACAAACGAATGAAATGTTTACGTAATTGTCTAATAGCTTGCTTCTGCAACGCAAACTCCTAATTTTTGAAAGTAGAAAAACATTTAAATATTAAAGAAAATACCACTCGAAAAGTTAAAAAAAAATGACATAATATACCCTGAAAATTTTTGTTTAACGAGTGTGGCAAATTGTTTTGACTTTATTTAATTTATTTGTGCATTTAATTTGCCTTTTTCGAAGTAAATGAAGACTCAGCTTTTGAATTAATACGTCTAAATACCACAACAATCATATGAAAGCGCAAGTCATTGATTTCAATTTAAAATATAACTTATACCGATACGGAAACACACAGAACAATCAATTACCAGCCAACTGTCAAAGTGAAAAGTCCTCCGGGGAAAACAGGTAAAACAAAAATATAAAACTGAAGCGAAACGAACAAAACATTGATTAATGACAAAATGCACTCGAAAACAAACTGTCGAACTTCTTCAAATACACGATACAAATGCTTCGAGTATAACCCCTCGGAAATAATGGTTTCCTCTATGGATACACTTACCCTAACTACCAAAATACTATCAAACGATTACCAACCTTATGTAAGAGATTTAAGATTTAATTTGGATTGTTTAATTCTCTGTAGGGTAAGCAACCGAATGTTGGTACACGATTTTCTTCACAGTTTTGTTGCTTTTTTCTTGTTGTCCCGCGGAAGCGGTAGTGGCGTGTAGGGACGTGTGTTTCCTCCTTTTTTGTTGAGAAATTGTTTCGATGCCATTAAGCCGTTGACAGATCACCTCCTTTGAGTAATGCCTTCGATTGTTTGGTAAAGAGGGTGAATGTATTGTGGGACAATTCACGGATTCAGAAAACGATTAACGTGTTTTATTACTGCTATACAGTCTTTGATAGATTATATTGCTATCGATTTCAATAATATTGAATATCAAAGGTCATGCTGTGATGAGTGCTGTAAATCTCATCCCAAAATAAAAATAACGTTCAAATTCAAACAGGTGTGTGCATAATCATTAATAATTTATAAGTCAATAAAAGTTAAGCGCGAGATTACAAATTTATAATCAATTACATTTATTTATAAACATCTCCACTAAAGCTTAGATGCAACAATAAAATTGATTACCCTCACTATAATAAAAGATCTTCCCCGAATAAATCAATCATCGCATCGAATACTTTTGTATCTCATTAATATTTAATGTATCGGTTACGCAAAAATAATGATTACGGTATCCCCTTAAATCTTCACTGAACTATGGGACACTTAGTTTTTCGATAAAGAAATATTTTTTTCTCACGCGTCTTTACCTTACTTACGGCCGAGGTATTGGAAATAATGCAAGCTATTATCGACCCTATTGTTATGGCGTTTGAGTTAATTTTTGAGTGGCTATATTTATTGAATGAAATATTTAGGATGCATGTACGTTAATGAAATGAAACTTGTAATATATCAGAAACCCCGTGTCCACTGGTGCCGACGTTCTATTCCGCTATAACTCTAACCGTGTTTGAACTTTGTCTTATGGCTCGGTTGTATTATGAATCGTTTAACCATTTAAGATATTGAAATTTTCTTTTGAAGATTTAAACATTTCGCAATTTAAAAATTTATTTATTTTTTACTTTAATACGGTAATTTATAGGTTATTGAAGCGACATTAATAATAATGTTTGAAAAGCAGAAAAGAAAGGACAATAATATTGTAGCTTGATTAATTTTTACTTTTGTACATAGATTGATTTATTACATTCGTAGATTCTCCAACCCTAAAGAAAAAGTAGGTTACTTAGTATTGACTACACGTAATACGGAGTATGAGTGTGAATGATATTTGTGAAGTGAATTAGTGATACAATAAAAAATCCATGAACAATTTAGCTAGATTCCTAATAATACTGAAGAGAGTGGACTCTCGTGGAGATTGGAGTGAATATTAGACGTGAAGGCCACTGAAAGACCAAGATTCCTGGACTTGATTGAGACAAATCAAAATAGTCGTTAATGCTAAATTGACTAATCATACATATATATTTACTTCTTTCTTAAATTGGGAAGCTATAGTGACATGTATCAATCCAACCACGGCAGCAAATTGACATAAAGATTAGTTATTCACATACACATTTGGATGAACAGCTACATTGACAATCAGTTACATTGTATCATATGGAGACGTTTTATTCTAACACATTGACGTTAAAACTTCATTTGCCATTCCTTGCAACACACCACCAACTATAAAACCACTTGATACTTGAATTGAACTATTTTATTAAATAATGGTACTTTTAGGTACCTACTTCATTACCCAGTATAAACTAATAAAGAAATCTGTATCTTTTATCATTTAAAAGATTTTTTCTATTTTTATGATCTAATATAGTTAAATGTCTGGAAAAGATTGCTTCCAGCAAAAAGGTCTTCTGGCTACTTCATATAACTACGTGATTATTGTCTGTTTATAGTGCTCAATAATACATAATTTACCTTAGACAAAACACAAAGCTGTCATTCCATGTTCTTATCTTAACTTACCCGTAACTTAGTAATTAGGTACCCTAGTCTAAGGTTGATGTTTCGTAGACAGGAAGGTCAAATAGGCACAGACTAAAAGTAAAAGTAGTGACAGTATATAATAAGTACTTAAGTCTTGGCAATTATGGTTTACATTTTTGGGGTGGTATGTCGTTTAATTAGTTTATTAATTCATTATTATTGTCACAATTTTATTACCACAAAACTTTGTATTTTATCTAAAACGTCTCTTTTACATTAATTCCAAATGTAGGATGTGATATACTCTTTAACAATTAATACCTAGTCTGTTACCAATGGCCAAAATTTTTAGGTTGCCCAAGGGCCGGAATAAGGAGGTCACCCTCATTTTACCATCTGAGATATACTGTTGGAGCTAAAAAAGGCCGAAAAGACGAATTATTGATTCAGCTAAAAAATATCATTCACTCATTTTAAATTTTGCCGCCCTAGAGAAACAAACTTTGCCACCCCTACTCTGTCTTTATTTTTACTTTACCTTTACTTTTTACTTTAACTGTAAACACTAAATCTCTCATTGATTTTCGCTTTCCGCGTTTCCCATGGACAGAACCGAGGTTTAAAGGTTAAAAGTCACCTCTTGTACTGGTCGAATTTTATCTCAATTGTAATCATGTTCGGAGACTGCTTTAAAGCCGGCATAATATACTGCGCTATTGATATCAATTCCAATGCGTATAAAGTGATTAATTATGCGGTTCTGAGTGCGTAAATGTTAGGAACAGGTGATAATGATCGAGGGTTAAGACGGGGGTCATTCTAGAATGGACTGTATCATATTTCGATAAATGTTACATTGACTTGTCCAGCCTGTTGTGGTCTTTATTGAATAACAATTTGCCATCATGTGCTACTGTGTTCGTGTTTTAAAGGTCGTTCGGGTATTGGGCAATGACTATTAAGTTAGGATTTAGTGCTTTCGAGATTAGTTTTGAAATAATTGTTTTATACGTCAAGTTATGGTTTAAATCATATTAATCAAATTGTAGATATATTAGGAATGCGAGGCTTTAAGTGGTAATAACTGTGGATGTTTATTACTACTTTGGGCTATCAGATTTCAAGTGGAAATCATCTATGTTTTGGATTAACTCATAGATATTTTTATGTTATAACATTATTAACCAATATCCAATTGCCGACCTATTCCATTCCTTCTTCATGATTGCAATAAACAATTCAGAATTAATCAGTCAGTCATCATTCAAACTGTTCCAACATTCTTCCGAACGGCACAACTCTTACATCTTTTTGACATTAAAAAACCATGACAGCAAATGGGGTTGCCAACGCTCGGACAAACGCGTGATCACTTGTAATTGGCGTCTTCTGATGGATGAGGCTGACCGTTCCTCATTACAGATCAACAACATTAGATAAACCACACACTTGTCCTCTAATATAAAGACATAAGAACCAAAATCGATCACCACAGCCCCAAAATAGATTTGCCAAAATGTGTAAGCAGTTGGTCATTACTGAGCTGAATGAGAATTGCGAATCTTATCATCCTTATTAGTTGGCAGCTAAGAGTTAAAGTTGATTAACAGATGTGACGAAGAAAGTTGGTTATGATTTATAAGTAGACAATAATTATTATTTATTAGCAATACTTGAATTCCATACACTACATAGATTTTCGGAACTACTACTACTACTAGGCTACTGACTTGACATAGTAGTTTTGTTCAGAATTAAATTAAAATTATAGTATCGGATACAATACCAAAACAAAGACCAATTAGAAATGAATAAGGCCTTTTTAAGGCCTGTAATCCTGTAATTCCGCTGTTATGCTGAAGAAAAACTATCGGAACAGTTCTGTTCTAATAATCAAGAGCAAAAAGGAAATGCTTTAGCAGGATGAAGACGCGTGGGGGCTTTAGAAAGTTTTATGAAATTAGTTAGAAATTTGCGTGTCTAAGGATTCGAACCTGTGATCACTACGCCAACCTACAATCAATGTCTCTCTTAACAATTTTATTTATTTCAAATATAAATAAAAGTCGCAGACACCACACCAATACCATTTTATTTGTACACATACACTGATTTACTTCATTACCTTACAACGTTGTACTCAGAAAAAGTTCGTTAAATGACAGCTCAAAGTATTAAGATATTCAATAAGTTGTTAAATAAGGTATGCCTCTGAATACTGTTTAGGCAACTCGATGTGGAAACACATTTAATACGGCACTGTTTATTACCGACTTTGTTGCATATCCTAGAAACTACTGAACTAATGAATAGCATAAAGAATGTATCCACATTTTTAACACTCAACATTTTGCTGGGTCAGTCAATTATACTCGATTCCAGACGATAATTTTACCATTCGAAGCGTTGCTAAATCGCATAAATACATACTCGTAATAATCATCAAGTATCTCGATCACAGAAATGCGCAATTCAACAAAAATCTATACTAGTATCTATCTATAGGATAATATTTTTGGCAGGCGTGATCCTAGAGGTTGGCTCACAGGGGACACGACCCTCCCCCCCCAAACCATGCATGTCATATACAAAATCATTGGTGACAAAGTAAATATTCGGATAGAACATGTCAAAATTTAAAATTTTTAAAATTCTCGGACACATACTAAGTGATTTATATGAAATAGTACTAAATAACTGTACTATAAAGTCTAGTATTTTATTTGTGACCCCCCCCCCAAAAACGAGTGACCCTCCCCAAAATTTCAAGCTGCGACCGCGCCTGATTTTTGGTAACGCATAGTTTGAGTAACAGAGATCTAATTGTGCGAAATTATCGCTATCACATGTCATATCTTGACAGTTTAAAAAGGAGTTTATATTTCAATACAAATCGTAATATCAAATATCAAAATATAGATCGTTGTGATAGCGACAATTTTGCGCAATTAATGCCCCGAGTTTTCATCAATATAGTAGCAGGAATTCCTGACAATCGAACCCGCAGGCAAAAGCTAGTCACTATAATATAATACCATTAAGATTATCTAAGATCCATACAAGGGGGAAAAGATAATGTTTTGTAATAGCCATCGTCAGAAAGCTGACGGACCGGTCGGTTAATAATAAAAACTTTCTATAATAGAATCATAGACACTTAAGGCATAGTTATTTTGTTTGGCAATCTACTTGAAATAGGAGCGTTCGTAGGAAACAGCCTAGTAATACGTAATTAGCATCTAAAGTAGGCGATGCAGAGCCTATTAAGTAGTTCTACACATGTGGAGCGTGTTTCCATTGGTCGATACGGATATTTGAATAATTTGATCTAATCTTTTAAGCTATATCTGAATTAAGTGACCGTACTTTAGATATAATTAACGGTGATTAAAGGTTTATGGTAAATTTAGAAGATAAAAACATCTTCATTTTTAAGGACGATTAGGATATCTTTATTAATTTAAAATGGTGATTTTATTGTAATCCTTTTCGATTAAGTTTAGTTAACAGTACTTGGTTAAAGATTTCTTTTTGTACAGAATACATGAAATTCACGAGTAGGAAACAATAATAATATCGATTAGAGTCTATTCTAACCATTAGACAATTAAATAACGGAAAGTCAGACAATTTAATAAACTGACTGATAAATATTTTTTAACACGTTATATGTCTTCATATAAGAAATATGTACCTAATCAAGACTGTCCTGCATACATCTTTACGACGGTACAAAAAATATGGCTTTGGAAATGAATGTAACAAAATTGTCATATTAATAAGAAGTAGGTAATTTTGAGACGTTTAAAAATCCGCATTACAATATTGAAAAGTAAATACTTTATCAAGCTTCATCTTTACTTCTCCTTAACAGGACGAGAAAATTATTTCCTATAGAAGTAGACATTATACAGAATGTTACTTTTTATTTCATTCCCTTCATAAATATTCACACTCTCTTCAACCCGAGATTGAACTAAATTATCTATCTAAATATTGACGTTTCTCGTTAATCCGACATATTTGCCGGCATATTGTCGGACTTTTGTCGGATCAATACAATGCAAACGCAACCGAGGTGCGGCTAAAGTGGTTTTCACTTTCTTAAAATCTGCAGGAAATTAATTAGTCACTGTCTTTGCAATTGCAATGGACAAGAGTCTTGCGTAAACTGGGCTTGGTTATTTTAGATGAGTTGACTTGTAAAGTGTAGTAAATCTACAATTTACAAGTTATACAGTAAACTAGTTCGTGCTTATGTTTGTTTATTTGATTGAGTCGGTGTGAAAATGTTTAACGTTTATCTATGATGGTTGTAATGAATTGGAGTTTGCTATTTAAATGTTTCGGTTGAGTTTATTAGGCTTTTGAAGACAGTGTGAAGTAATTGTGTGAAATGTTCATAAGGTTTACATTAACTTGGAATAAACTTAGATTTTTGATTATAGGCTTTCAAATATAGTACATAAGCCTTTTGATGGTCGAGTAAAAAAAGATCCCTCGTTGCGAATTCGGAAAACAACCGCCAAAAAATGATCAAGGAGAGAACAGTTTTTTCCCCAGAGGCAGTTGTGGGGAATTATATTGGTATGTTGTTACATAATTATTGAATCGTACTAAATAAGAGCTGAGAACACGTTGATCTAAACCGAGGGTTGCGGGTGACTAACACCGCTAAATTTACAAGTGATAAATTAGTGTTTAATTCATCTCGTGCTCGCCAGTGAAAGAAAACATTGTGAGGAAACCTGCCAAAAAAATCTGCCGAAAACTTCTGATGCAATCCCTCCGCCAACCTGCAGTGGAGAAGCGTGATGGATTAAGCTCCTTAATATTCCCCTTAATAGGAGAAGAGGCCTTTTCCCAGCAATATGATAACCAAAACAGGAATAGACGCTTTTACTTAAACAGTATTTATATTATTTTATGTGCGTATATCAGAAAAAAGTTTTCCCCATAAGAATAAGCCATTCATCACAATGTCGCCGTCAGGTCTGGTCGGAGCGGGTTCCTCTAGGAATTGTATTTGTTATTCCCCATACAGAGAGATTCCGTTGGACTCGCTGAATATAACGATACGGCCATATTAGTGGTGTCGATGAAGAGAAATGATGGTATAGACTGGGCTTTTTTGTTTTGGATAATTTATGTGATTAGGAAAGATTAAAACTTCATAAAGTGTTGTCATGTCTAATCATTCTTAAGACGCTAATATGAAATCAATTGCCGGTGCTATGTAGTTAAAAACAGCATATGACTAATTGAACAAATATTATTAAATTGATATTCCCTATAGGAATGTTAAGTGTTTACATATTACATATCGACATTCGCCTACAGCTACAATCGCTTACTCAAATAATTTTTTCTTCGGGACGGAAAAATAAAACTTAAGATAAAAGTCCTCAATACTTGAAATTAATCAATAAAATATCACGACAACTATTCCTACGATATTTTAAGTCTATGGCGCATTGCTTTTCAATCAGGAAGCTCTCACATGTCAATCACCAATTACACCGCACTTTGTCCACCGTCAATCGATGCTAGCCAATCGGGAAGCTGGATTTTAAATCGTTCGAATTCCGAATATGAATTTTCAACGTTTTTCTAGGAATGGACAAAAGATTTTGTTAAGGAAGACGATTTGAAATGCAAAAGGAGTTATAAAATAGAGTCTATGCAACTCATAAGTTTCTTAAAACGTTACACAGACTAAACACTCAATACACAGGTTAAATACACCATCCTGCTCTAATATGGAATGATGGATATACATACATATATTATACATATGTATGTACATATATTTATATGTAACACAGCCTGTACATATCACACTGCTGGGCATAGGCCTCTTCTCCTAATAGGGAGAAGGTATGGAGCCTAATCCACCACGCTGCTCCACTGCGGATTGGTGGATATACATGTGACAGAAACCT
>DVWM01000325.1:0-11270 GCA_018235105.1 Junonia coenia | reverse complement strand
GGGACAACATTTCCCTAATCATAAATAATAAATAAATTAAAACTTTTAGTGTAAATAATGATTCAGTTATTTCCTAGATATAATCAAGATTACCCACGATTCAAGTATGGAATTATTATTTACCATTAAGATACTAAATAACATTTTTAAAAACAATAGTACTCGTAAGTAAACGAGCAAGCGGGTCCCCTTAAACGTTGTCTACTTGACACTACTGGACACTTGCAGCATCAGATGAACTACAAAAGCTTTCCAGACTTAAATCGGCCAAGTTTGGCCACAAGCAATGTATGATACTTAAAACTTACAAATATAAATCTACCGATCAGTTAATGACCGTTTCTATTTAAACTTCATCATGATGCTGTAATGATTTTATGTCGAGTACCCACTATTAGAGGTAAAAGAGCAAACTTGCAATTAATAAATCAAACATTCAGTCCTTACCCAATAAAGGGTTAGCGAGACAGTAGTAACTACAACATACAACATAGTATGTATGAAATTTCGTTTCGTTGTATTTGACTCTGAAAACGTTAACTAATTGATGTAAATGCTTCGTCTGATGAGAACGATGCCCTTTAACCAGATGTTTATTTGCTCCTTTGTACATTATTCCTGTTTAAATGAACAATGTAATGATTTAATAATTCTAGTATTTCTTTAGTTGCATACTTTGCTTATTACCTTTGAAATTCTGTCTAACTCTTATTGTTAGTAGGGTTCATGTACCAATACCAATAACAATAGGTATTTCACAAGAGCCATAATATTTACTTTATAGGACTTAATGTTACTAAAAAGTTAACAGTTTTACGATGTCGTTCATTCAATACGAGGCAATATAATTATTAAGTAATTTAATTAGGCAGACAGTGAGTTACTTGGGCCGAACTCCGCTGGGCACGAGACAATTGCTGACAATTGGTGCGGATCGGCGCCAGTTGTGATGTCACCAGCCGACTGGTTAGCCGATTTCAGCTGTTAAACGTTGCTTTGAAAACATTATTCATTACATACAGCCTATTATTCTAGCAAATAAAAAATCATTAGACGATAAAATGGCACTCGTTTATAAATCTTAATTTTGAGTTGTTTTTTCAATATTATAATAATCTATTATTAATCTATTGGAAATTTATTTATTTAGAAGAACTTGCCCAACGATACTCATTCACTTCGCACAATGGTACCTAATAAGTAACAAATATTTGGATGAAAATTATCCACATTGCGTTAAAAAAGCTTGTGAAAAGGAATAACTTCTAAAGTTTTGTAATTTTAAAAGAATATGACTTTTCTTTTTCTCTTTTGAATAAATTAAATTGTGGTTACACATACTCGTAAATCACAGTCGTTTGAATTTAATATGTGAGTTTTACAAGGAACTAATTAATTATTTACTGACAACAGGAAAAATATATTCGATGCGATGGAATTGTTAAATTGGATTTCTCCAATCAATGACATGTGGAAATTTTTTGTTAATATTAAAATCAGATTTCCGTAATAAGCGTAATGTCCCACCGCAAAATTTTAACATATATGGCATATTACCCATCTGTATTCTGTATTTAATGATTGTACAATAACTACTTTAATGTTTACAAATCCCTCGAGATTTGTATATAACATGTCCATTGAACAAATAAAATAACTTGAAGTTAATTCTGAATATCTCTAATTGTAGGACATAGAATTGGTATTACTTTCGTATTATTTATTGATAGATATATATTTGTACATTGTTCTTAAAGTACCTATGTCATCGTCTTATTTATTTGAAGTAAAGTCATATACAATCAAGTAGTAATACAAATTAATAAATTAGTAAAACTAGTTTAAAACTTGTATCCTAAAATGAAATAACATAAGTAGGTATGTAATTAGAAAAAAAACATACATGTAAAGAAAACAAAACACTACCACCAGGTTTTTAAAACTAGTAGAAAAAAGGCAATGAATAAAAAATATTGATCGTCACTATTTTACTATTGCTACTTTTTTTCCGAAATCAAAGTAAATTGCTGTGAACTTAGAAAATATTCCAAAAGTTAGTTATTCTCGTATCTTCCCTTATATCTTCCCTTACTAAATAATCTAAAAGAAAAACAATAAAAGTGTAATCTCTTTTTATACTTTTGCATGGCTGCCAGTACAGCCGTACATTTTTGAATCTCTTGTATCGTATCAAGCGAATGATCTAAGGTACCTTCTCGGAACCGAATCCTTGCCATTGAATTTTGTGTTCACCGCACACAGAGGTATTATACGGCTGGTTGGATTTTATTTAAAAAACGCACAATTAAACAGTCGAAAGGTTACAACCGTAATGAATTTCGTTTCATTGCTAATAATACGACGTGTAATGTGGGTTTGATGAAAACCTGTTAAAAGTTTTAATTATACTTTGCTCAATTTCCTTATAACGTTAATTAATTAAAATCTTGATGTTGGTTATGAAATTATGTTAAACATAATATTAATATGTCTCTTATGAAGTATTATGTATAGGCATACATACGAGGGGCTCCCAAAGCAATACTTAATGGAATAAGTCTTAAAGCACGTGAGCAATTATTAGACATGCGCGTTACCATTGGCGCCACATCTCATCGGGATTCATGGCGTGCTGCTATGCATATTAACGAGTAGGCATAGATTGGTTATGCTGGTACTTGTAAGGGACAACCTCTCGCTTTTCACACGGCCTGATGAGTTCGTAATAAATAGATACCTACTTAAAAAAAAATAAGTACCTACGTTTAAAATTCCTTGATGTGTTGGAATCTCCATGTAATTAATTAGAATTTAAATGCAAATACCAGAATGAATATCATAAATACTACTGCAGTCTTAAACGCATGAATCCCAAATATTCTTTTTGTGCAGTCATGAGATAAATTTTAAGGATCCCGCATCGGCTTTTCGGCTAAAGCCATTGTCATGGTTGTCTCCAATACATTTTATAACATTTCTTAAATATAATAGCAATTGGAATAAGTGAGCGAATTGCTGCAAAATAATTGTAATAATTTTTGTTTGTGAATATTTTAAAGTTATAATCTGTACAAAATAATTAAATCTCTAACTATAATGATTCCATAAATATTCATTCAATAAAGTCACGCTAACAATGTTAGCAAATAGATGTTAACGACTGCTGGTAGGAATGTCTAGACTCCCTGCTATTTACCTAAACTAAATTGAGAACAATTTATGAGATGTACATTTTATGTTTGCAGACAATTTAGTCCACGGCTCATTGCAAGCTATGATTTTCTTCAACCACTAAAATTAGGAATCGTTTATCTTCATTCCTATCTCAACTAATGACTATGTATGTTAAATATTCTAATGGAATTTCGATTAATCATTATGCCCACGATATTTATTGATTGTGATTAAAAAAGGAACGTTAACACTAAACGTTTCTTTAGGACTTCGTAGTAAAACTTTTAATCTTTTTAGTTTCGTCAAGTATGTCCGTTCCTGTGGCTGTTCGTCTGACACTTTTTGATTAGTTGCATACACAAATTTAAAAAGCCTGACGAGATACAAAAGAAAATAAACTAGACATAATTTGCATATAGATAGGTCCAATACATAATATGTATGAGCATATTTTTATGATATGCTAGGTATCTATGGTATGCTACCAGATACGCTGCACATACCTAAAAACGTTCCTTGTAAAACTCACATATCTGTAAAAATTTCAGTTGGTAGTAATCAATAATTAAAGTAAAATAATAATGACAATAAAGTCTTCAATTAATGTGAAAAATTTAATTGCAGTATTCGTAGGCATATTAGGAATTCGGAAAGAGCATTAAGATCAAAAAACTCATCAATTTTTAACTTTTCCGAAAAGCGTATCCGTAAGTGTTACTATTCGGTTTTTTTACAATTTTTGTAATCCATTCGATTCGCTTTAAAAGAAAAAAAATAAGAATATAGTTTTCAAAGAAAAAACGAAAAAGTAACAAAAGATCTAGATTATAATTTTTAAACACATAAGTGGGACATGCAAAACAATAAACATATATATTTTGAAATGTATCTATAGTCCAATTAAGGGCAAGGTTTCTTTCTTAATAGGAATATTCTCATCTTATATTCGTATGGATTTGTTAAATAAATCAAAATTAATAGGCGCCTACAGTTTAATATCACTATAGAAATAAACTATTTTATGGGTGGTAAACCTGTGACCACGACCGTTGTAAAGTGCTCGAAACGTCGGGATGATTAATATGTAGGACTGTAGGTATATACCATTTGAATCTGTTTAAAATATTTTATTTCAATGTGTAATAATTGCGAAAATCCCAGACAATACTAGAATCATTTGAATTTGTCGTCTAGTATCATTGAGAATATATTATTATACCTTAGTAATCGCTACAGCCATTTCGTTTAAATAAATATGTGATTATTTCTTCAACTTTTGTTAACGCTATCGAAATACTTAAAGTTTTTATGAACTATTGTTTGAAACATATATTAGGCAGTTGCTTACGCCAAATTCCCTCTTCGTCTCTACATATAGATTAATACATGTAATTTGAATACAACTAGTATCAACTACTGACGTATTACATAACCAAGGTCCTCAATATTAGCATGATCAATAGAATACTAAATTAAAGTAGGTAATCCATGCATGGAATATGACAACTGAATGACAATTTTTTTATATAATATTTCTAACTCTAACTTTCTAACAAAACAAGAGTAAAAATTAATTATATATTTATTGTGCTGTGTAGCTAGGTTCAAGGTAAGCTGAAGCCACCTGACTATTGCTTGTATATGGATAACATCACACTCTGACAGAAAGTTAGCGTGAAGTAGGTATTTATCTAATATACCTTAAGTCGGATAATAGACTTTCAGACATTTCTAGTCCCTTGTTTTGGCAGCAACAAATTGTGGTTCTTCTGAGACTTCAAATGTCCATGTGTGGCAGTCATCTCTAACATTAGATTACTTACCTACCTACTTAACAACCCGTGTGTTCGTTGCCTTACTATTTTTTTGTAAAAAAAATAAATCTACTTCAGTTGAACTATTAAGACTGTACAGTGACAACCATTGTTTTAAATAAACTTATGTGTGTGTACGTATTAATAATTCTATGTCTTTTATTAGGCAATATTAATTAATAATAAAGGTTTGTCAATTTCCAATTGTAATACACTAAAATAAGTATATAATATACAAATATAACTAAGCTTTATCCATAAAATATTAGAAATTGTAACATGACATCATAATTAATATGGGAAAGGAATTTCTACCAAAACAATTTAATTACACGATTTTCGATTAAAAACATTATTTATCTGTAATTTAAATTGTGTTAATTACAAAACGTATTTGCTGTGACCAAGAGATCTCAGTACATTTTTCTCATCCAACTAGTGCGTTGGTCTCGCTTTGCCGTATTAGGACAAGTTGATTCCTTTTTAGTAGAACAAGACCTCGACGGGCCTTAAAGAATTAATTGTAATTGTATTAGACTATTATAAAAGTATGACGTGGGAATCATCCAAATTTATACCTATGACGTCATTGAAGTACATTTAGATTTGGTTTTGAACCAAACGTGTTATATGTATAAATGATATTAAAAAAGTAATAACAACAAATATAGGTAAAGGCTCTAGATTAAACAAATAATCTGTAAGAAAAAAAAAGTTAAAACGAATACGCAGAATCTTCAAACCCCTCTTCTTCCCTTACTTTTTTACAAGTCCTTGTTTTGATAACCTCTACGTTGTTATTTGTTCTTAGTTTTAACAAGTTTTTAGTGTTTGTAACAAAGTCAGTAAGAATAGTATTTTCCTTTTATATACGAGTACGGATATGGAAAAAAATATGTGGGTTCTTTATATTGTTTTTTTATAAAAGAGTTTGTAATTTTGCTGGAAATTAAAACTAACGTGCATACCTAGTGAGCGTTAATAGTGCTAATAACATCCTTAGCACGCCAAATTAGGATTACTTGAAGGTATGTCTAGGTCTGTGTCTAGTGTTACTAGGTCAATCAATTACCAGCGCATTATCATTAGAAACGAGTCGTTTCTCATAGAGTCGAGGAAAGGAAATGAAATCGTTTATATATTAATTCATAGAAACAAGCAAACAAGGCTTCTATAACGTCCTAAACATTTGAGTACATTTGAAATATGATATAAATTTTTATAATCATCACTCACTGTCCTATAATATTACGACTGCTCCTCTTTTGAAATTTATTATTATGCGAAAATCCATCAAGTCTCATAAGTTACTAATCGTGCCGAAAACACTCATATTTATAACCCTTAAACATTACAGTTCTTCTAGACTCTAGGATCTAGAGCAATCGGTTAAAACGATGCTTTTTTACCTGGACAACAATAAAATCGATTCGTTTATTGTATCGCTTTATTCAATTAACGAAATAATTATTCGTTTTCTACAATGCAGACACGTTTCCGGCATGATCGAGAGTACGGCAGCGTCATCGTCACCTGTGATGCGCCCGCGCCGCCGGCCTTCACCGGCCACGTTCGGTCGTTCACGCACCTCCCATGCTAATTATAGAACCCGTGAATGACTGGCGACACATTCTCTTTCATTGCGTATCTCTAAAATAGACAATCAATGCAATGCAACGATGTCAGCAAAGAGATCAATAAGGTTTTTGAGCTAAGATAGATACTAAATGTCAGTAGTTACCTACCGATTTAGAAAAAGTAGGAGGTTCAAAATTTGTCGGCAACTAGTTTTTGGGCTAGTTGATGGGGTTCTGGAGAAATCGTGGAAACTAAAATTCAAATTTTAACTATATTATATCACTAGCAATAAAAGTATTTTTTCATAATATATCGGGAATACTAACAAATAATAACTAAAAGTAGGTGCCGTTTAAGATATGGACTGATATTGAAGATCGCAGACAGTCACCAGAAATATTTCAAAATAAGTTATGTTCTGTTTCATGGATTAGATTCGATTGTTTTAACAATTGAACTTGACAAAATGTATGTTATGGTGAAGTGCAGTGTATGGTAAAGTACGAGGTGAAATAATTCGATAACGCTAATGGCACTCCATCGTGAAAAGCAATAACTTTTTAAATACCGATGAGTTTAGAGTTAGCCTAGAGGCGGGAGAGGTCGCGAACTTGCTGCGGAAGCGATCCCGTAGCCTCTCCGTTTTCCGTGCTGTGGCGGCCATCGCAGGGGGTTTTAGTGAGCGCAATCTCACATAACCCGACATCTCTCCCTAGGGGTCGGGTATCTATGAAGATTTACCGTGCGTCAAAAAAAAGCCTAGGGGAAATTGTAGTCAAATGAATTCCTTAAAGACATCAGTCGTGTAAATTGTAACATATAGGTAAGTGTAAAATATAACTTAAAATAAACCGACTTCAAACGTGATGTATGTTGTATACTTTTTACTTACCATATTTTGCAGTCGTGTTATTTTTATAAGTTATGATATTATATTATTATAAAAATGTTTCTTTGATTCGTAACTAAGTTCAATATCATGGCATTTATTAACAAAGATACGAATAATTAACTCTGTATGAACTATCCATCTTTTATGGTAAGTGTATTCCAAATGTCAGCATTACAAAAGTTATTATTCAATCAATTCGTTTGATGATTGCAGCAGAAAGATCTAGAATAACAAGATACAATTCGTTCTTCCTAGATGATTAGTTTCTATTTTAGTGAATCACTGTTTACAGTTTTGGTATGCACATACACATGTAGTGCATTCGAGCTTGTTCTGATTTTTTTGCCAGGATCATAATTGGCGTTCCTTTTTCGATAGCCTCTATATATACGTAGCACACACGACACATGACATACCTACGAGTACATAGGTAATACTAATAACAATTAAACAACTTGTTTAGCAAGATACTCGTTGGTCAATATTTGTTTAAAGTACTTGTTTAATCTTTCAAATCTTAATGTTTGGTATATAATTATTCATGTAGAAATATTACTGAAGGCTATTCTAAATTTAAGTTTTTTTAATGTACCCATTTATCTTATCTGAACTAAAGTCCAAGCTACCTTGCAAGATAAAATCAAGTAAAATATACATTGCCAAATATATCCTAAATTAATCGGTTATGCGTAACACATGTAAATATATTAATATAGATTTATATTTTAATATGATAATTTCATGAGCATTAATATGTGCTCCAATTCGTTTTACAGTTACAAATTGTTAAAAAAGAAAAAAAATTACTATCTATCTATTTAATAAAGCAATAAAGTTAAATAAATTAATTGTTTTATGTATATTATAATTAATTGCTGTTATAATACGTATGTTTACATACTCTTGGTATACTCGAGGTATAATATATCGTGCATATGTGATAGAAATACAGGAGTATATAAATTTGCGTCCCCTATCTTGTTCAATGGACTATGTCTTGTTCATTGCGGAGCAGTCGTTGATCTGTCTCGCCCACGCCCAGTAATACAGCTATTACACGCTCGATTACCTCTAAATTACGTTTGCTTTGATGTCACATGTCCCGACATCAAATCTAGACCACTATGAATAAACTACATGTACATCCGAGTAAAAGGACTATTGATTTTTATGTAAATATCACTGCAGTGTGTACATGATAAAACGGTAAATCCTTCTTGAACAATTTCGAACAACCGAAACAATATAACAGAAGACAATGGAATTATTTTTTAAAACTTTTATTCTTCATTGTTTGGCTTATGAAACAAATAATTTTATTTAAAAGTTAAGGATCAGTTCAGTTTGCTGAAAATATCTAAAATACATATCATAGCGTTTTATAAGCGAAATTTTAATTGAAAGTTACGTAATATGGCACATACTTTCAAAACTGAATTAATATGTAGAATTGTAGATGGACTAGTTTTTTTATGATGATAAAAGTTAATTGCGTAAGTGATAGCTTTTAGCGCCACACCTTATGTTATGAATACAAATGAATATGGGATTAAAGATATAGAATTACAACAAGTCATTAATTTTGTCAAGTCACAAAAAATTCAAGTTGTTTGTAATGTAAATAAAACCGATAAAACACCACAAGACAGAGTAGCCACAAATGCGTTGCCACCCTTAACAAAAATAAAAGAAGGAAATGAGGAAGTAAGGTTCCGTTTTTCTAACTATACGTAAGTACGCATCTATACTACTACATATATAAACTTAACAGTCTTACTGCACACAGATATTCTGCGAATGTGATTTTGGGGCGGTCGAGTCATTACAAAATAAATTTAAGTACAGCATATTATCCTTGTGCTCTACCACAAAAATCACTATATCAAAAATTCAGCGACATAATTTCCATGCCGTAGTAGCGTCGTAGAGTAGGTCCCTTAAAACTTAACTTAAAAAAGTAAAATGAAGACAGACACTTTATATATTTAAGTCCTAACCACATATTTTTATTTTTCTAAAAAGTTATTCCCCCTAAGACAGTATGTAAAATGAGATGTTCAGTAAATATGGTACGCAAAATCAATGGAAATGTAACTTGGTCTTATGAAAAGGGCCTTACAGGATGCTTACGTGTGCCAATATTATGCAATTCTGAACGACATTGTGGCCACGGAGTGCAGTGAATTTTACATTAGCATGGACACAATGAGTACCTCTCCTTACCTTTAAACTGTACGGTGCAGCCTTTCAAATTAATGCACATGTTTTAATATGAAAACATGCTTGTGCAATTTGTACTTAAGCGTTCCGAAACAAACGTGCCGATATAATGGCTAATGACATACTCGTTTCGCTGCAACCCTGTAAATTTCACTTTGAAATCGACTCTACGTGTAATGACTAAGGAAGAGTGGGTGTGTTAAGTATATTCCGGCATTAAAAATCAGAACTGTAATGAATGGAATATTTTCTGAAAAGGCTGCACGCAATGAAACAATTGTTTTAAATGTCAATAATAGAATTAATTCAAAATACAATGGATGATTGACGTATCGCAATGTCATATCTTCAAGATAAGTTCAATTACAAATTCTGTCCAGTTTTCCAGTGGGTGTAAGTGGGTCGTGTTTAGTTGCGTTAGCAACTGGCAAAGGAAGCTGAGTCACATATGAAATTGTAAAGTATAAATTTTAATACTGAAGCCTCCTTAATATTCCCCTCAGCCTTCACACGGAACATTTAGCGGAAACAATACAGGAAATTTTGTCATTAATCTTTTATTTATTTCTAACCGTACTAAATAGATGAAAAAAACTTTTTTTGTTCAATGTGATTTGATAATATGTTTAAAAAATTTTAATTACGATTTAGTCGTGGGTATAAAATAATAACATTTATATTTAATCACTTCAGATTAAAATAGAAATATGTATAAACCATTATATGGTCCAAATATGTTAAAATGGTAACAGCCTGTACATATCCCACTGTTTGGCATAGGCCTCTTCTTATATTAGGGAGAGGGGCTGTGGAGCTTAATCTACCACGCTGCTCTACTGCGGATTGGTATACATGTGTCAGAATTTCTTCCGGCACATGCAGGTTTTCTCACGATATTTTCCTTCACCGCCGAGCTCAAGATGAATTTAAACACAAATTTAGCACTTGATAATCCAACAGTGCTAGCCAGGGTTTGAACTCGTGACCTTCGGTTAAGATCCACGTGTTCGCACCAATAGGCAATCTCGGCTCACATCGTTTAATACTGTTGATGCAAAAATTATTATAAATTTAATAAAAAAACTTCCGACATTGTACTAAATACGGCACGGAAATAATAAAACAATGGAAATTCATATCGTTGTGTCGTAAAATTTTTTGCGATCTTAAACGCTTGGAGATTTCTTAATAAATTATATTTATCTGATCAAGTTACTTTTCAAACATTAAAAACCGCATTAAAATCTTGCCTTCAGTTTAAAAGCCACTGTGTTACAGACCTAAAAAAAAACATAAAAATTGAGATAAAACTTTTAAGAAATATCATTTTACTAGTGATAAGAATGCAACAAAGAAACAAAACTTGTAAAAAAAGTCTCGCAATGTAGTTCTTCCACCTTAAAAAATAGTATGATCCAGTAACTGTAAGTCGGTTAATTTTTGGAGAGGCCGCGGACGTGCTACAAAAGCGATCCCGTAGCCTCTCCGTTTTCCGTGATGTGGCGGCCATCGCAAGGGGTTTTAGTGAGTGCAATCTCACATAACCCGGTCTCCCCCCAGGAGTCGGGTATCTATGAAGATTTACCCTGCGT
>DVWM01000324.1:0-11271 GCA_018235105.1 Junonia coenia | reverse complement strand
AAACCGTTCCGTATCTGAAAAATGCATTACAAATATTTAATAATTAATAGAAAAAAAATTAAAAATACGAATTTTTCTTTGATTTTCTTTAAAAAAATATCAATTTAAATAGGTACAAGTTAAAAGTTAAAAAGTTTTTTTTAATTTTCGTATTTTTTTCGAGTATAATATAACAAAAAAGCACATTCTAAACAGGATGTAATAATTGAATTTTTTTTTTTCAATTATTTCTGCCACAATAACAGATCTTAATATTACAAATATTTACTGAGCACAGTGGGAGTATATATTACTTTCGCAATTTTTTAATATACTAATTGATACAAATAATACATACATATTCCCAACATACCGTCGTCTTGGTTCCGCAGTACCATAGTACACATGTGTTGGTAACGGTCTAACGTTCCTGGGCGGTGGGGGGAAGGGCGGCCTGCCCCGGTTGTGGAAGTGTTGGAATAGGAACCCGCAGGTCGCTAGGGCTGCCCATAGCAGGGTTATTAGTGCATCTGTAAGAAAAATGGGGGTTAATTAAAATAATCATAAAATAATGCTGCGTCTCTGATTTGAAAAAAAAAACAAAAATAGTAATATATAATGAAAAATTTTTCATACTCATTTTAGTATTTTTTTTTATTTATATAAAAAAAAACAAAACTCAGTAAAACAAATTAACACAAAATAATATTGACAGATTAGACGATCCTGTGTTGTTGATTGATGACTTTCTTGATTTAAAAGAAAAAAAAATCATATCCAACAACATTACAAATAGAAACTAAAAATGTATAGAAGTAAAAAAACGTAAAAAACCTAAAAAAAACAAAGGTAAAAAATAAATTATTTCTAACATGGACCTACAAATAATTTCAGCGCAAGAAACAAAGTAATAAAAAAATCTCACCCCTCCATTCAAAAGGCGGTGACAGTATAGCCTTATTGAACTGCGGTACAACTGCCCTGCGTACCGTATTTATTATTATATACTTTAAACTCGACCCTAAGTAGTAGTCAATAGGGTATATAGTTGCGTACGCGCCGAGTATGGAACAGCAGAGAATATTCGAGAGAAACGTCATGGAGACGAGCATGAGTGACGTCATCAACATGACTAGAACGAACAGGGTCCAGAAGTTTAGGTCTAACTGTAGAGCTGTTAGACCGCCTGTAAGGGAAAATAGGTTTAGTAACACATTTTTTTTATTTTACTAGACAAGTTTTTATTTTACTAGAAAATTAAGAAAGATTTTTTAACCCCCGACCAAAAAAGAGGGGTGTTATAAGTTTGACCGCTATGTTTGTCTGTGTCTGTGTGTCTGTCTGTGGCATCGTAGCAGCTAAACGGGTGGTCCGATTTGAATCTAGATTTTTTTTATCTGAAAGGGGGTTTTCTAGCGGTGGTTCTTAGATATGTTATATCAAAATCGGCCCAGCCGTTTTGTGATTATCTTGCAATATGTGGATGTAGTTTTTTCGGGTCGATTTTTGCTACTCAATTTTGAAACAGATATCTTCAACCGATTGAGCTGAAATTTTGCATACATATTTAGTTTGGATAAAAGTATACGACAAAATACATGACGTCATTCTAAATTCAATATGGCGGACCGGCTAATCTAGCAGAATAGTTATTTTCATTGCATTTCTACAATATGGGTATCAAATGAAAGGGCTTGTTAAGAGTATCTCGAAAAGTAATATAAAGTCATTCTAAATCCAAGATGGCGGAACATCCAAGCTAGCGGAATAGCTATTTTTAATGCATTCCTACAATATGGGTATCAAATGAAAGGGCTTATTGAGAGTAACTCGAAATATTATGTGTATGCATGCAATACCTCCCAAGACTGTAAGGTCCTCATGTCGTATTGAATACGATGTCGGGGGTTTAATAAATTTTCCAAATTTACACTTGTGTACACTGTTTTGCTAGTTAGAAATAGTTATTTTAATCGCATCTATAGGTCGTTTATATAACAAAGTTAGATTCCATTCCCACTTGTCGTGTGTCTGATCTAGATTTTAGTCGGATGTCGGCGTGTCTAGAAATCTATGATATTTTATCGGACGACGGTGTGAATAGCTTCATATTAAAATGTTCTGCCACTGGAACATCCGATTAAAATCCGGATCCGTCACACGACAAGTAGGAATGGGCTCTTATATGTAAACCTATCTGCGCTTGTGCGACAGTTTCCACTACTCTCTCGGCTTTAGCCCGGTCAGACGATTCAATTAAAGTACACGTATGTTTGTCTTGTCTATGTTGGCTTTAGCTAAAGTAAATGTCGTTAAATTTGATTACGAGAGCGTCATAGTTATGGAAACAATGCTCAAAGTTAATACTTTGTTTACAATTTTGAAGTGATATTCATTTTGAACAACAAATGTTGATTTACGCTTAGTTGTTTCATGACGGAGTCTAGCTAAAGATCTAGTTACAGAGTTGAGTGAGAATCGTGAGCCCAACTTCCCCCTGTACTCTATCTCTTACGAGTACCTCCTTTCACGCCGTCCCTTTTCCTTTCTTTTTCATGCTTAAGTGTAACTAAATATGTTGTAGACTTACGGCATGAATACGATGATATAAAAAATATGTTGTAAATTTTCTTCTTATATTATATACGTGAAGTCTGCGCGTGTCTCAATATAGCTAAGTGTTTTTAAATTGTAGGCTTTATGTGTGGCTATAGTATTGTCAAAACCCGGTCATTGGTTTTCGCATGAAAAACCAAACCATCCTTTCATCTTCACAAACTTTTAGATTTTGGTTTTTTGCTATGAATACATGCATCTTTGAATTGTCTGACAGTTGTCTCTACAAAGGGATTTTGGGCAAAGGAGGCGAAGTTTAATCCGTCAAGTCACTGGGTGGTGACAAATGTATGTTGATTTTTTTCTGACATAAAAGTAGGAAGTAAGTTTAAAGATTCGTATCTAGTAAACATAGAGTTATTTTGTATTTGTAAGTTTAAGTATGAACTTTTCAACGGTCTAAGTTATTCGTATGTGTAGACCGTATGTCTAACTAACTAACTAGTGGAAGAAAAATAAATAAGGTACCAATTATAATATTAGCCTAGATTGTCAGGATTCTCTACGCAAAGAGTACTAACGGGACCATGTCAGTAAACCTACGCTGGTGATACAGATGACGAGTAGGTATAACATATATTTTGTGTGAAGGATTTTTTGCAAATAGTAACAAAGGGTTAACCTTGGGCGAATATCAGTGGTATAGAACCGGTATTACCGATCTTTTATGATTTGCATTTTAATATAAAATTTCTACATACGTCATCAAAAATATAGTAAAAAATATCGTAGACGCGTCTAGCCCTTGGCACGAATTGTATAGCAATGAACTCATGCGGGTCAACCCCGTCCATTGCCAACCAAACCAAACATATAATAATATGTCCCTCAAAAATAAACCTTATAGTAATCAACATAAAGCTTAGATTAATTTCAATGGACTCGATGTCCCTTAGAATTGATTTGATGAATCAATAAACGGGTCACCAATCGGTTCGTGATTGAAATTTTGTTGTTATTGAACTTTGTGATTGCTGATGACGTCTTGATTTATTGTCCTATCAATGTATTGGTATGTTTATTCTTATTATTGAATGGTTTTTAAATAAATATTTTATAAGTGTCCACACACAAAACACACAAAAATCTAAAAAGCTTCCACAGCCATTTGAATAATGAACTTTTTGACATTGTTGACCTTGACACGTGTTATGTAATACTTTATAGTTTATGCAAACAATAAAACTGTAACCGTAGTCAATCTTCTAATCAGGTAACTGCAAACTTATTTAAAAAAAAATTGCTGCTGAAAATTACTTGACATTTTTTGAAGTTTGCCGTTATCAGATTATTGTCAATTCAGCATATTATGTACCCTTAGGCTCCACGCCACGTTCGATTTCGGTTCGGATCGTTTTCAGATTTTTCAACGAAGAAAATCACTTTTTCGAGAAATCACTTTTTCAGTTGTTTTTCCGTATGGAAACGCTAAGGAAGTGTACGCCTTGTTGTACCTGTTAATGCAGATTACAGAAGATGATAGGAAATATTTTTTTATTATTTCAAAATATTTACAAAGGCGAGTGCAACCGCGAGAAAAAGTTATTTTTTATATTATTGCGTATTACAAAAACTAAAACACCTGATATACTATTAAATCATAGTCGTATAAACGTCGAGATCCAGATCTACGTCGAGTTTCAAGAAATTGAGACATTTACACAAACAATTTACGATATCCGATATACAAACTTTGATATTCGTAATCGTTGCGTATAAATGTATACATTTCTGTTTATCATCATACATTTTTTCAGATATGCTTTTGTGGTAGACGCTGTAAGCTGATTAATAGACTGCGTAGAAAGTTGGAAAGAAACGCCTCTTCAATAACTTATAGCTTATAGCGATACTTAAACCATTTTAAGGTTCCACGCACACGTTGTCGCCAAATACCTATACACTTTGGTATTGGACGAATAACTGAATACATACGTCACGCATGACGATGTCGCGATGCTGATTATTACTGATTTAACTGATCATAACACATACAAATAACTGATATCTGATACTGAATATGTCACTGGTATAAGACACGAGGGTCTGGTCCCTCGATAGTGGCCTCCAACCTCCCCTATAGCCACCCCGAGCCTCGCTAACATTCTGATACTGATCTGATACACTCTGATACTGATCTGATACTGGTCAATTATTATTCTGAATCTGATCCATAGCATACTATGCGTAACTGATTACTCGTAGTCTTAACAACACTGATATACTGATAAATAAATAAATTCCACTTACTTGGAATTAAACGGTGCTGCGCCCGACCTGCCTCGTTCGTCTCTAATGCTAGGGAAGGCGCGCCCCACTCCCGCGCTCCCCTCTCACTTACCTCGCAATATGCTTATCTGATAGATCGCTTTCGCGACTGTTTTATGATTCGCGACACTCCCCCCAGAAGAAAGAAAATAAAACTAGGATCTGATTAAACTGTATCTTTATTGATTTAACTGGTCTGATTGAGCGCACTGTTAAATTATAAGATGTGATTCAATTAACTACTATTAAACAAATTATTCATAAGCTGGGACGTCCATTCCTTCACTTTATTTTTAGCCTTCAATGCTGAGAGTCTGGTTGGTCGTTTAGATGTACCTACATTTTCTGTTGGTGTGTCTGGTATTTCATCGGGACTACCGTCATTCGGCTCAAATTGTTCTGTGTCATTACTGATCTCAGCTGATTGTTCCCCTTGATCTGTGTGAATGCCTTCATCAATCTCTAATGGAAAAAGATGAGCAATAGATCGTGTCAACGTTTCTCCTGATGACATTTTAACTCTGGCTATTCGTATCTGACCATCCGAACCCTTTATAAGCTCTGATATTTTACCAACTTTCCAGTTGGCTCTACTCCCGTCTGCTTTTATCTGGACTATCTCATTTAATTTTGGTGCTCTATTAACTACAACTCTTGGTTCCCGATGTTTGTTACTTCGTTCACGGAGACTGGTTAAATATTGATTAGTGAACATCTTTGCAAATTCCTGTATTATCATCTGACCACGTTTCCACCCGTCAACCAGGTTAGTTTTTGTTTCAGTAGCCGATTCTAAAAAATCACGGTCAGAAATCTGAGTTGTTACAGGTCCACCTATGCGTAGAAAATCTGAAGGAGATAACACATGATCTAATTCATCTCCAACTGTCGTCATGGGTCTGGTGTTTAAAACTGCCTCTATTTCCTTGATAATAGTGCATAGCTGATTATGATTAAGCATGTGTTTATCTAACGTTCTCCTGAGACTATTCTTGACTAAACCTATGAGTCTTTCATAAAACCCACCAAACCATGGAGCTAGCTCTGGTATAAACTTCCAGACTATTTTATTATTTATACAATAGTCAGAAGATAAAACATCTGCTGTAAGTTTAAAATGTGTAGCATTATCGGACATAATAGATTTTGGTAAACCTCGTATTGCAATAAATCTTCTGATTGCTAGTAGACATTCTTCAGCTGATAGGTCTTTGACTACTTCCATATGTATAGCTCTTATCGTTAAACAGGTAAACAAACAAACCCAACGTTTTTCTTTGTTATCTTCATTTACATAAAGAGGACCAAAATAGTCCAATCCTGTAAAGGTAAAAGGTAGATGGAACTTCACTCTTTCTGCTGGTAGATCAGGCATCGGCGGTAATTTGAATGGTCCTCCTCCATATTTTAAACATTGTGGGCATTTTCTTAATACCTTTTGAACAGTAGATCTCCCTTGCGGAACCCAAAATTCCTGTCTTAGAAGGGCTAATGTATGTGATACTCCAACATGATAATTTTTCTGATGTAAATCGGAAATAATTTGATGGGTAAAGTTTGAATTCTTTGGTAGTAATATGGGTTTTTTCTGAGCGTAAGTCCAATCTGTATGTTTAAATCTACCATTACATCTAAGTATTCCATTATTATCTTTGAATAAGCCAAGTGATCGCGACAAGTCAGTTATTTTACCTTGAACTTCTTTGGGAAAGTATTCTGCTTGAAGTTTCAATATAACGTTTACCTCGTCATTACTATTAGAACTCTCTGTCAGATGTACTATCTCGGTTTCCGTATTAGTTTGATTAATATTTATTATAGTATTCGGGAGACCCTCCCCCGCCAAATCAATTTGAGTGCCAACTTTATCAATGTTTGAAGGTGGCCATTGTTCTGGGCCTTTCAATAAAAATTCAGGACCTTTGAGCCACCTATTGTACGATTCAACACGGTTTGACCTAGTACCTATATCTGCTGGGTTTAGTTGACTTGGCACATACTTGAGAATGAATTGTTCGTTATCTTTAATCTCATTAATTCTCCTTGAAACAAATGGCGGTAGAAGCTTATTTGATTTGTACCAACCTAGAACTATCTGGCTATCGGTCCACAAATATTTAGACTTAATTTCTAATCTTAAAAACTTTAAAACATAACGTATGAGTCTACATCCAATCAGTGCTCCCAGCAATTCTAACCTTGGTATCTGTAAATTATTCTGATCCTTTAGAGGCACTAATCTAGACTTGCCAATAATAAAAGTGACAATATTATTAGTACCCAAAGCACCACGCAAATAAACACATGCTGCATATGCTTCTAATGAAGCATCTGTAAAACAATGGAGCTCATAAGTTTTACTGTTATCAATTATTTTATCAGATTTTAAATAATATCGACTAACACAAACATTTTTTAGATAATGAAGCTTAGATGCAATTTGTTTCCATTCATTAATTAAAGTATCTTCAATTCTAACATCCCATTTAACCTTTTGTTTCCATAATTTTTGAAAAAATAGTTTTGCTGGGAGCATTATTGGTGCCGCGAATCCACATGGGTCGTAAACTGAAGCTATAATTTTTAACACGTCTCGTTTTGTAGAAATACAATATAAATCTATATCGAGAATATCATGTTTCAAATGTAGATTATCTTGTTTTGTATCCCATATCAGACCTAATACTTTAACTAATTTGTTATTCTCTGATACACGAAATTTTTGTGGTATGAGCGAAACAAATTCTACCGTGTTTGAATTCCAATCCCTTAAATTCATAGACAATCCATCAAAGCACTCTTTGGAAACTGTATATAACTTAAATGCATCTGATACCGTTTGAGCACCTGTAACTATATTGTCAACATAAATATCTTCCGCAATTTGTTTCAGAATTAAATTATTAGACTTCAACAGATGATATTTTATTGTGGCATTTAACAAAAATGGACTAGATATTATACCAAAAGGAACCCTACAAAATCGTAAGTGTAAAAGATTGTCTTTATTTGGTTCAGAATTTATGTCTTTGAGCCAGAGAAAGCGGGTTACATCTTTATCTGATTCTTGGAGGCCTAATTGTAAAAAGGCCTTTTCAACGTCAGCTACAATACCGACCTGATGCTCTCGAAACTTTATTAATAACCCAGTAAGATCCTCTAGCAGTAATGGTCCTCTATATAAACAATCGTTCAAACTTCGATTGCCTGCCGTCTTGGCTGAAGCATCGTATACGACGCGTATAGCATTAGGTTTATTACGATTGAAAACGCAATGATGAGGGAGGTAATGAACTAGATGATTTTGTGAGAATGAATCCTTTTGTGCTACTGTTTCTATTATACCATTCTGTAACTGTTCCTGTATAACTTTATCGTACAATTTAATTTTTGTTTTATCTAATCGTTTTATTAAATTACAGAGTCGACCGAAGGCTAACCCTAAATTATTTGGTAAATTGGGCGGATATTCTACCCAGGGCCATTTAACGTGATACCTATTATTTATGTACTGAATAGATTCATTAAATTGTTTAATTGCTTCTTCATCGCGATTACATTTCGGAGAATCTGTAATTCCTATTGATTCTAAATCCCACAATCTTTTAATATCATTTGTTTTTAATGGAAGGTCAGGTTCATCTAATTTGCTATCATAATTACCATCTGTTTGAAAATAGGTTAAAACGGTTAACTGATCTTTAGAATCCTTTTCACAAACCTTGCCCGACCACACCCATCCAAAGTCCGAGTTAACTAAGAAAAGTTCTTTATCAATAGATATTCTTTCACTAAACATAAATGAGTGGTAATAATCATTTCCTATTAGAATATCTATCTTATCACCGAGTGAACCGTCATCAGCTAAAGTCAATCCCTTGAATTTATTATTATTTAAGGCCGAGACTAAGTTACTAATTACTGGAGGTCGTATACAATTTGTAATATGGGGTACAACATTAGCGTATAAAACTCGTGAAAACCCAGTTCGCGTTGTTATTTTGAGGCTTACAACAGGACTTTCGATTTGATGGGGTAATTTAGCACCGAATGTAAAAATCGATAGACATAATTTTTCTACAATGGGAAGATCTAAAGCAGATGCAACTGATTCTGTTATATATGAACGTTGGCTACCACAATCTAGTAAAGCTCTACTGGATATATTTTTAGATGTAATATTTGAATTAGCTATCGTAACAATGCAAGTTTGTAATAATGTAGTAGTAACTTCGGATTTAATATGTAAACTGTCAGTTTGCGTTAACTGCGTTGGTGCTGTTAAATTAACAGGACATAATGCACGATTGTGAATCCCAAATTTATTGCAGTGCCTACACTTCCGTTTAGAACGACAACTATCAGCCCTATGCCCTTCACCAAAACAATTATAACAACGACTTCCTAATTGAGTTTTTCTTTCTTGTATTGTTTTATAAGTAGTACATTCGTCATTGAAATGATCCTGTTTACAAAAAATACATTTTCTAATAAATTTTCTTTTAGGTGGCTCAACGTCTCTGTCTAAAGATTCATGTGGCCGTTTCCTTACCGATGATTTAAATTTATTATAGGGTCTTTGATCAAATTTAGAGTGATCCCTTTTGATGGGTGTATATTTACGACGCCTCTTGATTTCCTCAGTCCTAACATGTAAAGAGTCTAAAGTAAAATGCTCGCTATTTCGTTGTTTTGATTCATTGATCGTGATGTCTGTCTGATTTAAGTCTTCTATCTGTCTTTTTAATCTATTTGAAGTTTCTCTAGCCGATATAATATATTCTAAATATTTTCGTATGGTATCAATTGACTCATCTTTATCTGATAATTTTAATTTTAACTCGTAAATTAAATCTTCAGGGAACTTCTCTATTATCATAACTCGAAGATGATTATGGTTAACATCTTCTCCCAGTGAGCTAAGTACCCGAAGATGTCTTTCTATTTCATTAAATACTTGTCGGCATTCCTTTACAGATTTACCGGCTGTTTTTATTCTATATAATGCTACGTAATGGGCGTCAATAATTACGCTAGGTTTACCATATCTTTCTTTTAAGGTGTGAACTGCTATCTGATAATTTTTGCTTGTGGTATCTAGGCCATCGATTGCTTGTTTTGCATCACCTTCAAGAACTGATTGAAGATACAATAACTTATCCACATCATTAATATTTCTGCAATCAACGTTTGATGAAAATTGATCCCAAAATTGGTACCATTTAAGAACATCTCCATTGAATTTAGCAAGTTCCATACGCGGCAATTTTCCTGATACGTTAAGGCTATCATTGGCTACTGAAACGGTGGATCTATTTTGTTTAATATAAACATCTAATTCTGCTACTAATTCTTCTGCTTGAATTTGAATTACTGTATAGTGACTAATTTCTTCAAGGTTTGGTTCACTTATCAATTTACAATAATTATGAATTTCCGTAACAAATCTATTATTAGCACCTTTCAATTTACTTGTTATTAATTCTAAATCATTAATGTTTGTATCGCTGTGTTCGTTTAATTGTTTTATAGTAAACTGAGCTGAATTTATATATTGTGTAACTGATTCGTAAATTAATTTTAATCGGGTTCGAATGGCCTCTTCCATAATGATTTTAATATCACACAATCTACCTCGAACACTTTATTCGTAACTGTAACAAGCCATGAGATAAAAAACATTAAACTCATAATTGCAAAGTTGAAATAATATATATATTTTTTTTTATATGATTCAAATTTTTCTTTAACCTTCATTAAACTACTTCGATTTCATTATACAAAAGTAAATAAGATGTGTATATGTATTTAAATAAATATTAAAATGTCTAAGTCATATTTTATTATCTGTTAAATAGCTTTCTTTATTTAGTCCGATCTTATCACCTAATCTGTTTAGAGAAACAATTTATATTCAATCTCCAAGCATTAAGTCACTATATTCAATAACTTTAAAGTAAGATCAAAATAAAATGAACTTTAAAACAATGTTGTTAGAATAGCCATATCAATACAAAAAATATTCATTAAATAAATTTACAATGCGAAATTCAACCTTATAATATCTTAATTATCTGCAATTTCAAATGTCCTTTAATTTATTTTTGTACGTGTAACGAAATTCATCTTTAACGCACTCGGAATAAAGTCTGAACTATGAAGTGCATAGCTGTTGACTATGACTCAGCGATCAACAATGTATTTGGCTTAGCAACATTATGAAATAAACGCTTCGCTCGTACGATATCAAACTACCCGCATACAATCATTTTTATTTATATTGTAAACAACACAAAAATAAAATCTTTTTAAGATCCCAGCACCTCCACCATGTCGCCAAATACCTATACACTTTGGTATTGGACGAATAACTGAATACATACGTCACGCATGACGATGTCGCGATGC
>DVWM01000323.1:0-11288 GCA_018235105.1 Junonia coenia | reverse complement strand
CATATTATAAACATATATCTATTTTCTAGTAAATAATATCCTGACAAACCTAAATATCTCTGCTATAGACAAATTTATCTCACACGCTCGAGTAGGATTTTTTGACTCGAGTGACTTGAGTTACTTTAAAACATCACTCGATCAGTCCTCGAGCCACTCGGTCACTCGAGCCCACTCAGTCTCGAATCCACTGGGCCACTCGAGTCACTCGAATCGACTCTAGTCGCATCACTAGTTCGTACAGACATTGTCTGTTCGATAATTGCGCGTTAATCGCTAAATATTTTACCAAAATGCGTTCCCTTCCTTTCAATATTTGGCTCATTATGAAATCAATAGATTTTCACAAGTAGGTCTTAGATATAATAATTTCTTCTTGTTTAAAATGTATTAAAATTAAGATTAAACAAAGTAAGTTTAAGTTCCGATCCCACCTATTTACATATTTTTATGTGTTAGAATCTTCAGCAAGTCGATGCCACTTCTAGCTCACCTATTCTCCGGTAGAGAAAATCTCTTTACAAATCTACTCAGGTGTGTTCGGCAACATTTACTGTGAGTGGAACTTGACCGAGATAATGACACGACTGTTTGTAACACACATGAGTTCCACTGACTATACAGAAGCGTGTATTAAAGAATTAATGAACCTAAAACATTTATAACACACATTTTACAGAAAGTTTTTGTTCGTATTTAAATTCGTCTTGTGCTTGGCGGTGACGGAAAACATCACGAGGAAACCTGCATGTCCCGAGAGGATGTGCCTGACATATGTACATTCATCCTACCTGCAATGGAGCAGCGTGGTGGATTGAATTCCTAGATTTTTTCCTTATTAAGAGAAGAGGCCTTTGCCCAGCAGTGGGAAATTTGCTTTTAATACATTAATTAATAGTAAACTTCGAAAACTCTTAAGAAAAATCTACTAAATAAATGTTTCTATGCCTAATATTTAGACTGAATATGTACTAAATGTTTCCGCAAATGCTTCGTAACAATTGATAAATACGAATATCCAGCTGGAGTGCTGTGACATGTCGATCAGCAAGATTGGTGATATTGTAAATAATGTTGTAGTCGAATTCTCTGCTATTTTGTTGGTCAAACGAAAACCGATATGTCAAGACAATCTTGTTTACCATGAGATCGAGAATTTCATAGTAGTTCTCGTAGTTTTGCTTTGCAACTTGCGTTGTGTCTTGTATTCACACGTGTAAAACACACACAAAAACACATGCACACTCTTAAAGGTTATTATATCTACACTCACACAACAAGCAAGCATTTTCAAAAAAGTGACGTAACGACTAAAATAAAAATTATCTGTTTTGATTAAAAAGTATAATGTAACAAAATTTATAGGAATTCAATATACATATCGTCAGAAAATTCTCAGCAACCAGAATGAACGAATAATAAAAGTGATAAAAAAAAATCAATTTCTAAGAAAGCAAATTAACTAAAAAATATAAAATAAAACTTTTTGAGTTCGGTGTGTTATTGATGATAAAGATAAAGATGTTATACTTAGAGATTTCGAATTCTAGCTTCTTACATTCTCAGTAATTGATGTTCATCATGATGATATATTACATTAAAACTGTTTTCCTGCTTGGCGATGTTTCTTACTATTACTATTTGTTATCTTTGATCAACAGATCATCCCAGGAAATGCTTGTCGTGGTAACAGAAATAGATCCTCTCAATGTTGTGCATTTTCACAACCGATAAAATAAGTAAAGGTTAGACCAAACTGATCGAAACAACAGCATTTTGGCCAACCTAGATTGTTCTAGCCAAAACTAAAAAGTAACAAAAACGGTTTAATTATTTTTTTTATATATGATTATATGGTACATTTTGCACTTAAAGTTTTTATAGATATTTATTTTGACAGTTGTTTTATTTATAACCAAAATAAACGCACACGTTAAATAAACGCGTTATCCTATTTAAAACCAGTACTTAATCCATTGAAATATTAATCGATACTTCAAAATAAAAGGGGATACAAAACATATAGAACGTACCAATGAAACGTTCTACAGCAATACAATCAATTCTGTGGAAACCATTGTGGCTGCGTTACGTGGATCTGAAGCGGTCTGCGCACACATTGCACGCGCTCGCACGTAGCTCCGAGTCTGTTTGTCTCGGGCTGCCGGTAGGTAAATGACCACTTGTACGATATTGTTTGACGTCAGATAGTAGAATTGTAAATACATTAGGCTGATAAATGGTTTAGACCAGTTTGAAGTTGTAAACGCCGAGAATAACAAATAATTTGTAAGCTTTGCTGATTCATGTAAAACTTTCATAAGCTGTTTATATTCCCTTCATACTTGTATTAACTTACTAAACTGGTTAGTTACTACTAGTTAACAGGTTAGTTGTTTTTGCAGTTACTAAGGCAAAACTTTCTTAAGTGTAATTCTCGTCTCATATTAAAGTGTATGTAGATTTTAGTTGTTAGTAGATGTATGAGAAAAACTCAGAATTGGTATGGAATAACATTCGTCAGTCTTAAGCCGCCAATACATTTGTCGAACATTTTTTCGAACAAACATTTTTGTCGAACGTGTGGGTTTTCCTTGTATTGTCCTTGTGTTGTCTTGTGCCTATTTGGTGATTTTCGCGTTGTTCTACACAATTACCTCTGTGTATAAAGTTAACAGCTAATACCCACAAGCGTTTTGTAATTTATTGATATCGAAATAATTAGATACATGTTATGGTAACACCAATCTTAGTATTTAAGTTATGATATATTTTATCTGTGCAATTTCTGTCATTCTCTTTATTCGTGTGATGTGAGAATATAGCTGCGTGGTTAAATTGCATTTATTGTTTTATTTCCTAACAATAGGTTATGGGCCCAGTTTGGCAATAGTTTAGCTAGGGAAAGTTGTAATTTTCAGTTTAGCTTAGTTTCTTTAGCGTAGGTCGCGTGTGTTTAACAAATATGTCGACGAACTACTTGGTAAACGTACCGAAGCTAAAAGGGCGGGAAAATTACACGGAATGGTGTTTCGCCGCGGAGAATTTTCTGATCCTGGAAAACATGGAGCATTGTATAAAACCTGTTGCCGGGAAGATTACAGAAGCCGCTGATGATGCGAGGACCAAGGCTAAACTAATTCTCACAATCGATTCAAGCTTATACGTGCACATAAAAGATGTTAAAACATCTTTGGAGCTGTGGAATAAGTTAAGAGCTTTATTCGATGATTCCGGTTTTAGTAGACGCATCAGTTTATTAAGGAATCTTATATCGATTCGTCTAGAAAATTGTAGTTCTATGACGAGCTACGTAACACAGCTAGTAGAAACTGGACAAAAGCTAAGCGGAACGGGACTACAAATCAGCGATGAGTGGATCGGCTGTTTATTGTTGGCTGGATTAACAGAAAAATATACGCCGATGATAATGGCGATAGAACATTCGGGAATCGCCATCACCACCGACGCCATTAAAACAAAGTTGATGGACTTGGAAGAAAAAGATGGCGACGGAAGCGCGGCATTCTCAAGTTTTAGAAAAAACAAAGTTGGCAGCACTGGTCACGCTGGAACCAGAGACAACGGCCATTTGCAAACGTCAAAGTCAAAGAAAATACTGCGATGTTATAGATGTAAACAAACCGGGCATTATCGTAATCAATGTACTGTTAATAAAGATTTTTCAAATACTAAATCGAGTGAACGTAAACAAACGAATGCGTTCAATGCCGTATTCCTAAACGGCAGTTTTTTGCAAACTGATTGGTATGTTGACTCTGGAGCGAGTGTCCACTTAACCTCAAATAAAAGTTGGATTAAAAATGCTTCAACCGAACATCCTATCAAAGAAATTGTTATTGCAAATCAAGAAAAGCTTAGTGTGGAGTGCTCGGGTAACGTGCAAATTACGACGGTTACTGACGACAGTGAATATGACGTGATTGTCGAAGGAGTATTGTGTGTGCCGCAGTTAACCACAAATTTATTGTCTGTCAGCCAGTTGGTTCGAAATGGTAACCGAGTAGTGTTTACTACCAGTGAATGCAAAATTTATAATAAAAATAAGCAATTGGTGGCCGTGGCATTATTAACAAATGGCGTTTATAAGTTAAGAACTGCTGAGAGTACACTGGCTACAACGTTCTTATCTGCAAATACATGGCATCGCAGATTAGGCCATGTAAACAGCATATACTTAAACAAGATGCCAGATGCAGTGAATGGCATGGCACTTGACAAGAAAAGTGACGTTTCCCAATCGTCATGTATTGTTTGCTGTGAAGGCAAGCAATCACGCCTTCCTTTTGGACATGCTGGTTCTAGAAGTGGTGAATTATTGGATATAATTCATAGTGATGTATGTGGCCCGATGGAACATGCTTCGATTGGTGGATCCAGGTATTTCATTTTGTTCATTGATGATTACAGTCGGATGACTTACATATATTTTATGAAACAGAAAAGTGAAGCGTTTCGACATTTCCAGACTTATAAGGCCAAAGTAGAGAACCAATTGAATAGAAAAATTAAAATATTTCGCAGTGATAATGGGAAGGAGTTTTGCAACCGAGATTTTGATGATTTTCTAAAGAAAAATGGCATTTTACATCAGAAATCGAATCCCTATACGCCGGAGCAAAATGGTCTGGCAGAACGTTTCAATCGCACTATAGTTGAGAAGGCAAAGTGTTTATTATTTGATGCCAAGCTAGATAAGGAATTTTGGGCTGAGGCATCAAATACAGCTGTCTACCTGCATAACCGTACTGTCCTGCCAGTATTGACTGATAAAACACCTTATGAAGTTTGGACAGGGTGTAAACCAGATATAAGTCATTTGCGAATTTTTGGCAGCCGTGTCATGGTGCATGTGACAAAGGAAAAGCGCCAAAAATGGGATAAGAAGTCAGAGGAGCAGATATTAGTGGGATATCCTGAAGACATTAAAGGATATAGAGTTTACTGTCCCATCACTAAGAAAGTCAGCACCAGTAGAGATGTAATTATAATGGAAGAAGTGTCTTTACCTGTGACTGAAAGCAAAGAATGCAATAAAGAAAATCTAGGTTCAGTGGGGGACATATCATCAGGTGACCTAGAAGGGACTATGATTGAGAGTCAAGTTGATATGTCTGATGTGTCGTATGTTCCGAGTGAATATGAAGATGCTGAAACAAGTGAACCAGATGAATCAGCGCATGAAAAAAGACCTGACAGGTTGCGGAAGAAACCAGATCGATATGGATGGATCAGCAGTGCTGATTATAGTGTGGAAGCGTGGAATAATGCTGGTGATCTATCACTTGAGGAAGCATTGGCAGGAGTAGAGAAGGAGCAGTGGTTAAGTGCAATTAGGGAAGAACTGGACTGTTTTAGTGAAAATGATGCATGGGAGCTAGTAGAGGTTCCAAGTGCAGGGACGATAGTGAAGTGCAAGTGGGTTCTAAAAAAGAAATATTGTGATAAACAAGTGAGATATCGTGCACGGTTAGTTGCGAAAGGATTTTCACAAAGACATGGTGTGGACTATGACGAAACATTCTCTCCTGTTATAAGACATTCAACACTGCGTTATCTATTTGCAATAAGTGTACAATTAGATATGGATATTACTCATCTGGATATTACTACTGCATTTCTCAATGGTCACTTGAAAGAAACTATATATATGGAATTACCTGAATGTTTTCCTATTTCTAATTGTAATAAAGTTCTTAGGTTAAAAAAGGCTATTTATGGCTTAAAACAGGCTTCCCTTGCCTGGTATGATAGAGTCAATAAAACTTTATGTAATTTGGGTTATGTAAAAAGTAAAGTTGAGCCTTGTGTATTTTTTAAGAATTGTGATAATAATAAAAAAGTGATAATTGGTCTTTATGTAGATGATTTTCTTATTTTTTCAAATATAAAGTCTGAAACTGACAAATTAATTGAAGCTTTAAGTGCTGAATTTAAAATAAAAAATCTTGGTAATGTCAAACAGTATCTAGGTATGAGAGTAAATGTTGATAGAAAAAACTGTGTTGTAACCCTTGATCAGGAACATTATATAGAGCAGTTGATGCAAAAATTTAATATGTCAAATTGTCACACAGTAGAAACACCTATTGAATGTAAACTAAATGTTGAAAAATCTAGTGTTTGTAAAGATAATATTCCATATCAAAGATTAATAGGATGTTTAATGTATCTTGCAGTGTTGACTAGGCCAGACATAGCATACTCTGTCAGTTACCTATCACAGTTTAATAATTACTATTCAGATGTCCATTTTTCTTATATTAAGAGAGTTCTAAGATACTTATATAAGACTAAAGATTATTGTTTGAAGTACTCGCAAGGAACAGCAGACTTGGTCGGTTATGTAGATGCCGATTGGGCAAGTGATGCATCAGATAGACGGTCATATACTGGTTTTTGTTTTCTGAAAAGTGGGTCAGCTGTTTCTTGGGAGAGTCGGAAACAACGCACTGTGGCATTAAGTAGTTGTGAAGCGGAATATATGGCTTTATCAGAAGCTTGCCGAGAAGCCATATATTTGCGTAGACTGGAAATAGAATTACTTGATTTTTGTAGTAAAATTACTTTATTTAATGATAGCCAGAGTGCATTAAAACTTGCCAATGATCATCGGTCACACAAGAGGTCCAAACATATAGATGTGCGTTATAATTTTATTAAAGAAGTTATTGATAATGAGATAGTTGAAACTAAATATGTTAGGACTTCTCAGATGCCTGCTGATTTGTTGACAAAAGGTTTACCCCGAACAAAACATTACGAATTCATGGAGACTTTGGGACTTGTTAAAATTTAGCCTTGTTTTGAATAGATTTTAATTAAAATGGTGTTAACTGTTTATTTTTATTTCGATATAGTGGTGGTGTAATTTATTGATATCGAAATAATTACATGTTATGGTAACACCAACTTAAGTATTTAAGTTAAGATATATTTTATCTCTGAAATTTTGAGTCTCTCTTATTCGTGTTATGTGAGAATATAGCTGCGTGATTAAAACTGAATTTATTGATTTATTATTTAACAATACTAATAGACGCTAGGTTTCACGAACATACTTTTTGCCAATTGAAACTGGTGTAGATGTAAAAGTATAAAGATTTTTTTTTAGTCTTTGCAGGTATCGGATGGACGACTGACAAGAATACTGGGATATCAACTATAAATATTTCCAGAATTATTAATGGGTAGAAAAACTCAAGGTTTATTACCTAAGTTTCAAATAAAGGTAAATATGTATAATCGTTATGTACAAAAAAATTTATATAATAATGCTAAAAGGCAGAAAAATTATGATAGGCATACTAGAAAGTTATATAAGTTATATATAGCTAGAAAGACATCACAACCTAAATGACTCCATGGTTTATTTGGCATTTCTCTTATGATCATTGGTTCTTCAGAATTTCTTTTTTCATAACTATCCCTATCTATTTTTCTCAAATACATACTTTCTAATAAATTTAAAGACAAAATTGTGGAATGACTAACACAGGTGAACATTTACCATCTACTATATAAAAATTTCATTCCATTTTTCTATTATTCACTAATTTACACTTTAATTTAAGTTTACCAACACAATTAATTTTACAACCGTCGTAATTATACAAATTATAAATGTTTTTATTTACTTTATGTAACAGTCCAAGTTGTTCGGTATAATGCAGTGGCAAAACATCAGAATCTGATCCCGTGTCCAGTTTGAAGTCTATTATTTTTCCATTTATTTATATTGCCTCATATAACTCACCTTCCACGGCTTTTATGTTAATACTGTTCAAGACTAAAGATCCAGAAGAGTCACCAGAATAATTTATGAGGTTCACTTTGTTCCTACACATCTTGGCATAGTGACCATATTTGTTACATTTTTTGCATTTTTGATTATATGCTGGGCATTTTAAACCATGACTGTATCCGCGCCGATGACGCAGTACTTGTTGATAAGTCTTTTTATTTTTATACTTTTGTTCTTGTTTTCTTGAATAATGTTTAACTTTTTCCTGTTTGTTAGGTATCTTTTTTGTAAATGAAGATGTTTTATTTCTTTGCAATGTGTTTATATTTGTTGATGGCTCCGGTTCTAATTCTTTAATTTGTTTTTTAGTTATTTCATACGATTTACATATCCTTACACATTTATCTAGGTCCAAATCCGGTTCTTTTAATAATCTTTCCATAATATTCTTGCTCTTAATTGAACTGTCAGCTAGTGGTCCAAAGTTACAACTTTTCGATTGTTTTTAATTTAGTGATATAATCGTCGAAAGTTTTCTTTAATTTTTCTAGAGAAAAATAGATGTCTATTCAAAGTTTCGTTACATTGTGGTATAAAGTACGCATCAAACAATTCGTTAAACATAACATTGTTATACAGGGTCGATACATGTTGTAGGTTTTAATTGAAACTTCTTCTTCCTAGCATTTTTCCCGAACTGAGCCAGGGTCTGCTTTATTCTAGCCTAAGTTTTGAAAGGTTACTGATTTTTACACAGAGCGATTGCCGTCTGACCTCCGCAACCCAGAGGGCAAGCCTGTAGCCATTTAGACTAGAATATTACCAAGGAATTTATATATAGAGCTGGAAGGCTTATTGTGAGCAAAAAACGCTCCCGAGTGAGAATACTACGAAGAGTTTTTCTCCCTTTCTGACTCGTAGTGTCCATACTTTATGCATATAATACAGGACTAAAATGATATGCGATGTATCGCACGGGAGGGGCAGCGGACGTGCTGCAAAAACGATCCCGCAGCCTCTCCGTTTCCGTGCTGTGGCGGCCATCGCAGGAGGTTTTAGTGATTTACCCTGCGTTAACAAAAAAGAAAAGGTAGTAAATTGAAAGAAATTCAAAAATAGAAAAAAATTCAAACATCCTTTTATTTTTAATCCTTATACATTTCTCCTTGTGCTAGTAATAGAATAATCATAATTATGCCATCAAAGACGACCAGACAACTAGGCGACCGCGACCGTAGTAAACGAATAAGATCAAATAATTGAAATAATATCGTTTACTACGGTCGTCTTCTGTAAAACGAAAAATAAAATGTAAAGGTTTACACGAAACTGTTTATTTTATTTTTAAAATTTAAATTTTTGTTTGGCATTTACAGACTTACCTGCGACAACACGTATTGATAATAATTCACAAAACTTATTATTTACATTGCTTAACATCTGGAACAGATTATAAGGACGTAAAAAGCGTATTATTTAAAGACTCGTCTTTAAGTGAAGTAATGGTTGGTAAAAATGACCCTCTATACCCTGTATTTTATTACCAAACAAAAAAAATAGGTACTACGTACTTAGGTATGTACCGTATTCTAAAACTACGTTTTTTGCATTTATAAGTTTTATAGTAAAAATAACAGAAAATACATTTCTAAATTGCTTCGTAGAGAAAGAAATCTAAATAAACTGTATTTAAAAGACAACACGGTCAACGAAGTATTTAACTAGTGACAGATACAATTAATATTGTGTGTGGAACTATCATTCTTCAAAGAATTAGGTTATTCAACGTAATTATTTGCGCTGGAAAGTTATGTAGGTAATCTCTTGTAATAAATTAACTAGTGCCTACTTACAAACGGATCCAAGGGAAGGAGGCTAAAGGTCTCAACTACCTCCTCCTCCTCTTTTTATTTTCAAACATAACATCCGATAAGCTTTTAACAAGGCCAACCTCAAAGAAAATTTTTGTCCAAGCCCAAACTTCACGCCATAAACGAAGTCCTGAATCCACGCAGCTAGAAAGTCTGAATTCAAGTAGGCACTTGGTTAGGTTACCTACCAAAATTTTTATATTTATGAATGTTTAGATAACGTTTAAACAATTATTGTTAGTAACAGTTACTGTTTCTGCCAGACCGTTTACAAAGCTTAATGCTTTTTATTATTTCGTGATAAGGCGTCAACATCTGCTTCAGATTATCTGTTTCTTAACATTTTACCTTAACTATGAATAAACTGAATTTTTCATTGTTTGCTTTTCCGACTTTTAAAACCCCAATAAAATAATTGTTTGTACATATTTCTTGTAATGATGTTCCAGGAATCGACAGCATGTGGTATTAGGCTGACAAGTTTTAAAATATTATTATGTAAACAATGATTAAATATTTTTTTGTTATTGAGGTATAGCTTATCCATAAGTAGATAATGTTTTTTCATAATTTTGATGCGTAATGGCTTGTTATGCTCATGTCTGAATAGTGACGGGAGGCGCAGAGGATGCGCATGAGAAAACGATCCTGTAGCATTTTGTTTCTGTACTGATTATCCATCTATCACAGGAGTTTAGAGATAGAAGATTTACCATGCGTCGAAAAAAAATGTCTTAAAAATGAAGCATCTTATGAAAGCAGATAACGTAAAAAAAATAAAAACCTCAATATTTACCAAAAGCTTGGCTTGTGTATTCGAATTGATATTAATGATTTAGAAGTGGAAATTAGTGTAATTTTTGAATCTCCTTTTTTAAAACCAATTTTTTTTCACCTGAAAGTTTACCGTAGCGATTTAGATAGAAAGAAACTAAGAAAGGTGCAAATATTATCTTCAAAGTTTTATATTATCAAACTATTTCTCATTTATACTATTATTTATTTGGTGGTACTGTCCTCGTTTGAAATATTCGTTCAATTGAATTTTCAAAGTATCCAAATAGCCAAGTCAAATAAATGTATTCACAAAATTTCATCTAAATCCTTTAGGTGTTACATGACAAAAATCCATATAGAAAACTCTTGAAATAAAACTGATTTTAGCGGTCGTGGTCAGTCTACCAATGACCACGAACGCTGTAAAGTGCTCGAAACGTCGGGATTATAAAAATAATTAATATACGTACGCGAATTAAATCTGATTAAAATAGTTTTATTAGTGCAAAGATTTAAAACGTTAGATGCGCCCTCGCCATAGTATGGTCGCTTCAAAATGTGGCACACTTGAAATGAGTGAGCTCACTCATTTGCTATTAGTGCACGTTCAACCACGGTGATAGTCGGACGTTGCAAATTATAAGTAATTTCTCTTATTTCATAGCGAAAAAGCTATCATAATGCCGTCGTGTGCCTTTCGAAAATACAATCACAACTCAAGAAACACAAATAAAGCCCAAGGTGTAACATTTCACTCGTAATTATTTGTATTTTGTATTTAAATTAAATAATTTTAAATTTATTCCGATGTAAATTAAGGGACAGCGAGAATTGTGTAACAGAGACAATAGCATTGCTCAATTTGTATAGGACAG
>DVWM01000322.1:0-11291 GCA_018235105.1 Junonia coenia | reverse complement strand
ACCATAACCAGACTAATTTTTCCCGTGACTTGATACTCATGGAATTCCTTTATTGCAAATGCCGCAGAAAAGGTGTTGTCTTTCGGACAGAGTTACTTTCGAATTTTGCAAATACAAACTATACCTACGTATAACTCACTTTTTGGCAATTAGAAATTAAAACATAACACTCTGTACTAAAAAAGGATTCTTAACATTTTGCCCAACGAAGTGGGCACGGGTCAGCTAGTTTTATTATTATTTTCTTTTGAACTCCTTAAGCGTACGCATAGGTTTCAGTTATATTATAACCTTAAAACTTATAGAATCAAATAACGGCATACCCGCAGGATACACAGGTTAAAGTAACTGTACGGTTAGTTTCGTCATACAAATCCGGTTTAACTTATGCAGGTACTCCGTTCAGGTTAACTCATGAAATAAATCGTTAAACTTACAGTTGCTATAATTCAATAACACATAAAATAAACGGTCAACTATATTAAAGTTTAGGACACGACATATACCTAATAGAAAAATATATAAGTGGCTAATTGGCTATACCATCTAAGATTTAAATATTTTGTATTCACTACCATTTTGTCATCCGTTTAGAATTCATCCCGCCACAGTACAAATTATCTTTAGGTTGATGAACAAATCAAGCCAAAAACATACAAAAAATAACTTATATCACACGATATTTTTCCACAAAATTTTTCCATTCCACGAATGTTATTTATTTAGGTTGTTTTAAGGTTGCGTGTTTCGTCCACATTATATCGTATCACGCATAAGATCTCATACGATTAACATTAAGAGCAGCGTGTCAATGAACCAGCGAACAGCTGACGCGGCGGCGGCCTCTAAATGTAAGCGGTGGCATTTTAAAACTCCATCCTGCTTACGTAAACTGTGTTTATTGCCTAATTATAGGAAATTGCTTTTTGGGTGAAAAAATAAGTAATATTAAGAAAACTCTTGTTGAAGTGATTTTTGGTACATAACGAATTTAATATTTCAATCTTCCAGGTTTTTTTAATTTTAAAGCATCTTTATTTTTATATGAAATATGAAATGAATATAATTAATTTCCAGGTAGGTCCACATCTAACACGGCAATACAAACAATACCGTGTCCATAATTCCTTTATAGCCCTTTGCCATATTTACCTTCTTGATACGTCGTATCAGTCGTCTCTGCCGCCTGAGCAGCGTCTTGCCGCAGTGCCGCAGCCTCTCGATCCAGCGGCACCGCATCGGCACCAAGTCGATTAGATCCCATACGCCCGCCGACATTATCACATCACAATATCATATAACACGTACACTTTCCACTTATTAAATACTCGTTATTTTAATGTCAATTTATGTAGGCTGCTGGATAATTGGAGTTTTTAATATAATGTGTCATAATTATGCGTCCCATGTATCGATGTTTTAAAATTATATTTTGTTATTCTTGTTGGGCATAAATTATATTGTTTTTTTATTTTTATTATTTTAAATGTTAAAGTTAACCATCGATGCATAAAACTAGATAACTCGCTTAGCATTGCCAAGTCGGAGAAAAAAGAAAGCCTCAAGCTCTCAAAAATCTTCTAAACTTAAACGTTTCGTTTTAGTAACGTCAAATAACCATAATTATTATTATACCCGAAAAAGACAATTTCAAGAAAAAGTATATTAAATTACATTTTATTCAAACGTATTCGTTAAAATGAAATTATACAACGTTTTATTTTTAGTAAACAATAGCTAGATTTGGCATATCCAATTACACTTTAAAATAGTCCAATGTTATAAACAGTTTGTTTTAAGTTTACGAGTAGGTACTTATCGAAAATCAAACTAAATAACGCTATTTTTAATGAGCGAATTGTTATATAGATAAAAAAGTTTGCTATATCGACGGTAAAAAGCAATCCTGCTGTAATCGACACTAAACGGTAATATTTTTTTTTACGTATTTAGAATCAGACAAAAAGCTGCGTCGAATGCGCTAATCCCCGTTGCTCTACCACCTTTAGAAATTTTTGTACAGCATTGGAAAATTTTCTATTTAAAAAAACATAACCGAGTACTTGCTGTAAGTAGCATGAAAAACCAACCAACCACCAAAAGCATTTTCTATCATTTTGTATTTACAAAAAGATCCCTTTTACAATTTTAATATCTCATGTAGTTACAGCGCTATTAATACAAAAATCATGTCATCAAAATCATGTGCGGATGCTGTAACCTATATAAAACTAGATTTAAACTAACTTCTGGTAAGTATACTGAAATACGACTTGATAAAACACCAAAAAATACATTTCGGTTCTTAAAATTCCACTGTTAGGTGTAAATAATTTAAGAGTTATGATTTTTTTTCTGAAAGGCTCTGATGAACATTTTGCATTTTGCGGGTTACAGCAGGTTTGCTTTTTACCGTCGATATAGATTTGCTATATTACGAGGAAATCTAGACATATTGGTTCGGTGTAATAGTCTTTGCTGACCGAGTAACACATTTTACGACTTTCTAAATTGAATCATCAATATGACTAATGCTTTGTTTTTTTACCCGACTGCGTCTGATGGAAAGTAATTTTTTGACCTTTGGACTGATTGTGACATAATTATTTGCTGTCGTTGTTGTTCTGGCGTCGTTAGCACTGTGGTAGTGAAATAGGCTATAATAATGATGAAATTTGAGGTGTGCAACAACGATACGAGTCACAGATTAGTGATACTGCGAGTTACACTTAGGTAACAACATCGTAGGTTCTCCACCTCAGTTCAAGTCAATTGAGCTCGTGTTTAGATATATTCAACCAACATGAAATGTCTGAAAACGAGTCGAATTAGAATTTGCATGTCTGTCGAAGTAATATTGACTCTTATTGGTAGATAAATAGCTTTTTTGTCCTGCACAGCGTAATTCGCATAGTTTAGAATTTAGATCATTCAATTTCAGTATACCTCAAGTTCCCATTAAAACTGTCTGCTCGTTTGTATGTCACCTACCTGTGTCTACATTGTTCAGATAGCTGTGTTTGAGGGGTAAAGGGTAATTATCAGGTAGTAGTTTTCGCAGATTTGTGATATTATTATGGTCTAAAATAAACAATAAAAAACAACAGTTACCGGTATATAACGCTGCACTGATTAGCTGTTGTATAACGTTTTAAGAACAAAATATTTTCGCTCAGTTATAATACGTAATTTTATCAAAGCACGTATTCTCTGCGGTCACTTAGCGTTTAGTTATTTATCGCACACAAAGAAACTTTCTCTTTGTAGGGTTTTATTATTAATTATTTATATTATTTTACTTACTGACTACTTGATGTTTTATTTAATATTCCAAGATACATTAAAACAACCATTTTTGCAAAACACAATACATACCCCATGCGAGGCATAAATTAATAACATTAAATCGTACGAGTTCAACAAAGGATGTTGAACTTTTTAAGAACATTTAGAGTACATATTTAAATTAGCGTCTATATTTATACTATATTTAAGTACCGTAAACATATTGTTATGACATACTAGCCGCCCCTTACTATTTCCATCATTATGCGATTCATATTAAGGTTTAAGTACCTACCTGATTTCTTGTATTAAAAGAGAAAACTTCGTCTATATTCGAAAATAATAATAATATGGTAGAACATTGCCGTTTCCAAAAGAACTTTATAAAGGTATATAGAAGGAAATCTCCTTTTGTCCTCTACTAATAATCTTACTAACTTACAGACAAGTATGATTACAAGACAAGTGTAACCTTTAGTAGCCTAAAATGTTTAACCGATTTTGAAGTGTTTAAAGACAACATTATAGTCGTATTTTACCCTGAACGTCATTACGCGCGCGAACGCGGATGTCAGTTATTTGATTATAAAATTAACCTTGTCGCTTGTCACCATAAAATATTTAAACCACATTTTAACTTATAGTAAAAACGCCGATTGTGCAACGACTTGTACTTGAGTTATTTTCGGTAATAAATACATTCTGTATATAAATAGTATCATTAATTTTTATGTACAGCTGAATGGCTATATCAAGGCTGCCGAAAATCATCTCATACATAACATTATATAATAAATCCTCGCTGATACCAGTTATTAAAGTTGCGTTACATTTCGGTTTGAGGTCATTTAAAATTGATTATGAACTAGCGTGAACTCATGACATGGTCTACGTAAATCGTCTCTACATACACTGCTTAGCTAGTTAACGTAAATTATAACTTGTATGTAAATATTAATTACAGATAACCCCTTACAAGTTTGTATAATTTTAGTTCATAACAATATACATAACTAGGGCTAATTAAAATCTAGTATTTGTTTACTAATTATTTTTGTTTCTCGTATGTAAATTAACGAATTAACCTTAAGCGTAAACACGAATCTAGAATTAGGTTAAAGGAGGGGGAGAAGAGAGCGACATTTTATTTCTGCGATTTTTTTTGCTAAATATCAAACGGCTAAATTCTAAATGTAAGGTTAATTACCGGATGCAATTAAAAAGCAATAAATCCGAAATAGGTGCTTAAATATTTAAACATTAATACTACGTTATAAATGGTTAATTACTTTAGCTTCAGAAAAAAAACAAATTATTTCGAGTGTTTGACCATGAAATATCTAAATTACTTCGACGTAGGAGCCTGCAGACGAAATATTGCCGTGACGAAACCAAAGGTAAGTTTTCAAAAGTAGTGTTAAACAATCAAATATCCATTTTGCAAGCCTCGCAAGGCATCACGTTTTTGGTAGTGCTCTAAACTCAACATGCAAAATTATTATAATTTTATATTAGTTTGACCTTCTGGTCCAATGCAATTGAATGCAATAAGATACTCGATTGAAGCAACAATAGGAACAACAGCGGCCTTCTTCCCTTTAATTGTATGGCCAACGGTCGAACTCCTTGTTTTGTTGTACACGCCAGTTAACAGTGCCTCTCTCTCTTAACGCATTCAGTTTCTGGTTTCAACCACTGTAATTTCCCGTCATACATCTTTTCCGCGTTAACATCTTCAACTTAATATAGCACTGAAATTTAAATATGGTGCCAAGGCTAAGCCATTTATGAACTTCAATGTTATGTTTACAAATAAATCATACATTTTTTTGACATTTAATGTCGTAATCTGAAACGATGTATCAAATCATAATGTAAACAACGATATATTAATACTCGTCTATTATAAATGAACGTAAATAGCTAATAGAGCGTAAACACACACTTATTTACTTTTCATTTTATCTGAGGACAAAATATTTACCAATAGCTGATAAAAGCTAATATTTTCAAAATGGAAATCACTCATTTGACGAATAGATAACCAAAACAAAAGACTTAACCATACCTACTTCAGAAGTCTGAACAACTTATAAATAAAAGACCAGTTTAACGATAAAAATAACAACACAAATATTACATGGGACGCACACAACACAATTTCGCAACTATCGTGTTTAATGCCGAAACGTAGGCTGTACGAGTGTACACGATACCGGCGCACGCGCACGACTCGCCGCGCTCAGACCAACTGCACCACTGCAGTGGGGAGATCTTTCACTGCGGTTACACAAGATGACGTTACGTAATTAAACTTTTGCCTTTCCAACTGCATTTGAGCGTGTAGCAACTTTTGATCGAATGGTTGTAGTTCAGTACTTATAGGAAGAATTAAACCGTTCCGCCTTTGTAGAGATTACGTGAATGGTTGGTTATTGTAGTATCGTTTACGTTTTGCTGGATGATTAATGGGATGTTATTGTTTAATCTGATATTAGCGCTTAACTGTTATTCGCTATTATGCTTACAGGTTAATTGTCAATTATGACTCCGTCTGATCCGATGCTTCCTTTCATAATTTCCTGGTAATGAATTCCAATTAAACCCAAATTGCTATGAAACATTTCATGATTAAGAATTTTTAGATCAACGAATAAGAAAATATTATAATATCCACTGTTATCCTTTGACGTTTTATATTGTCCTGAATAACATAATTAGATTCGTTTTGATAAAAAATATACGGAGTAAAAAAATCGTAGAAAAGCAGATTTTGCGGAAAACATTTTCAAGAAACTTCTGAAATAATATGGTTGCACCAATTCCATTAGATATAGCTTTAAAGTCATTTTCTTAAAAAGTGATACATCATATGGGATACCAGTTCCTAAAGAATCACAAGTATTCATAGATGAATACCCAATACATAGACGAATAGATATATAATTTCTTCGTAATAAACGTGACACGCATGACTTATCAATACAACGTTACACATCCAATCTTATGGTATTTCCCAGACGCAGGTATTGACGCAATATTTTCCAACTTAATTTTGCTGCTGCAAATTGATTTTTTTGTGAAAGTAATTTGGTTTGTTTGTTTGTTTGTTTTGCGTTCATGCTTCAACGCTTCAACTGATCGTCGTGAAATTTGGCACACGGTATGAAATATGGAGACCTTTTTTGCTTATCGAAATGTAAGTAGTACGAATTTCTCAAGCAAAAGGTGAATAAAAGCTATGAATTTAGCATTAAAACATTAAAACAAGTAATTAACTTTCGACGTAGTAAACTTTACATTGGTCAATGTAGCGTTAGTTTTGTATACAACTATTACAATCAAGTAGCTGTGGGATTTAAAAAAAATATATGTATTGGCTTGAAAGTGTCAAATCGGAACAACTCGTTGAGACGCATCTTACAATTACAACTCTTGAAAACTTTTCTCCTATCATCGAAGAGCAGAATTAGAATTACATAGAAAACGTATTGAAAAGTAGCAAATCGATGTAAAATAGGCATATTTTCTTCAATTTTCTCGCTAATCCGATAGTGATCAATGGTAATCAAAATGAAATTCCATCACGCGTATGCGTGCGAGCGAAAATCAGTCACGAAACGTTTAAGAAAATTATTATAATAGCTGGATGCAAGTACTGTATTATTATCTAGATAATTAGAACTAAATATCACGTACAGATTGTATAGGTTTTAATAAGTGGGATAGAATGGAGCTACGGTTTAAATTGCCAGAGAATTTAGGTTAGGTTCTTATATGTCTTATTATGATTAAGAATAGTTTCATACTCTTGTCTTTTTTTCCTTGTGATTCATTTGAAATTGGTAGCAACACACTGATCTACATCTTAAGATTGACTGTCGGAGAATGGCAGTTGATCTTTTATTACTCTTTTCTCTTAGACCCACACGAAATCAGTATGTTGGACTATTATTTAAAACTGATGACTGAAAATTATTTTTACAAATGTTATATGCGTAAAAGTACGAATTCTAATTTTAGCAGCTAACACAACGTTTTAAGTTAGTTTACGTACACAGTTCCATGTGACTATGTGACATGTGACTACTTAGCACGATACATCGACGATACACGACGTATCTATAGGTACGAATAGTTGAGGACAATCAAAAAAGCATAATTTACATCTGTACATACATGTAAAAACTTATAAGTTTTATAAACTCAACGCAAAATTATATTTTTACATCGTTTATAGACAGCGTTCAATGACGGAAAAACGACAGTCGTAAATTAAGATAGTTTCACACCAGAGTTGGTATTAAGGCAAGAAGAACTAAAGACTTCAAAGATTCTTATCACGGTTTTACGTTGTGCTTTGCTCTCTATCAATCACGTTAAATAAAACAATAAAATGACAGCCTGTAATATCCTAGTAAATTTCACCTAACATACTTCGCAGAAACACAATCTTTGCTATTAATGTGTATTCTATGAAATACGTTACAGAAATAAAAAACAAAACAAAACAAGGTTTTAAATTTTACCATACAAACAACTCTCGCACATCTCGTTACTACCTCGCTTCGTGGGTGTAAAATTAACCTTAGAATAAATGTTACTTATTCGATTTGAAGTGTTAACTATCATGATAATTATCTTTAATATTTATTGATATAATTAACGTGATAAATATGAGTTATGAATTATTTTTACATATCGACGGTTGAAAGGCTATTTGATCTAAGCGCCATTTTTTGACATAATGAGTTATATACATATTTGGAATCAGCGAATTTTTCTCCTTCTATAATGCTAAATTTAAAATTTTTTTGAAAAAAAACATTGGCGCTTAATACCTATGATAAAGTGGGTATCATTTTGGAAGTGACAACAAAATTGACCAATTTGTAGACCTTGTCACTTAGGCTACATATATTTTTTCTAAATTTTACTTATTTGTCGCTTAATCATTAAGGCGTTACAATTCGATATAGGGTATTTCCACGAAACTTTACCCTACTGAGACAAAAATTGAATTGTGTTATTCACTAAAACAAAAACCATATCTGGAGTTCTAAATAATCATACTTTCAATAATTTATAAAATAAAAAATTCAGCTCTTTTACAAAATTATATAAATTAATCAGTTTTTATGTCAACGTCCATTGTTCTACGAGCGCCTTATTTTTTTAAAAAGTTTACTCGTTATGTTGCCATCTTGTGGACAGCTTGTCAGACTGCACATTACATTGGCGCGAAGTGCATTTTTTGAGATTCCCGTGCAAGTGATTTTAATAATTCCAAGTAAGTATTACTTTTGATTTACTACGCTTTTATCAGTGAGTGTAATAATGTCGCACCCGTTACAAAAAATACGCAAATTGTTTTATTGCGACGTAAATTTTAAAACTTAAAATTTTTGTACCTAATAATAATAAGAGGCTCACTTTAACGATCAACACAGACGAGTTTCAATACTGAATAGAAACTTTAAGTGTCTTTTTTTTATAATAAAGATATGTCACACCCGTTACAATTTTTTTTTTGAAAATGTTTAAAGTAGGTTGTTTTACGCATAATTTGGATTTTATTTGTTATCAGATATGAAACCTACCAACAGAATGCAAAAGTATCGAAAAAAACTGAAAGAAAATACAAAAAATTTCGAAACACATTTGCTAAAAGAAAGAGAAAGAAAAGAAGAGATGCCAAGAAGGCTTCAGCGGATGCCGAAGTGATAGAGAAGCGACGCAAATATGACCGAGAAAGACAAAGAGCTCTAAGATTAAAGAAGAAAAACGAAATACTCCATCTGCCCGCCCAGTCGACATCATCACCTATTGGAACTTATAAGTCAAAAAGATCATTTAAAAAAGCTATAACCAAAATCAAACGCGCGCTGCCTGCTAGTCCGTCTAAAAGGTTGGCAGTTCTAAAAGAAATTGCCATCGAAATTTTTCCGACAAGTGCTAGACGATTATTGTATCCGAAGGAAAAAACTTCTTCTAGTCTATCCAAAGAGACCGTAGCTCAAATAGAAGCGTTTTACCAGCGGGATGATATAAGTCGTGCAGCACCTGGCATAAAAGATTATAAATCGGTGAAAGATCCCACAACAGGAGAACGTCTGAAGCTGCAAAAGAGACATTTAATAATGAGTATCGTTGAGTGTTACAGATTATTTAAAGATGAATATCCAACACTTAAAGTTGGCAAGACAAAATTTTACGCTGCAAGACCAAGTCATGTCCGACCAGTACGTGAAATTCCGCACGATGTTTGCGTATGTGTGTACCATGCCAACTTTAACTTTCTCATTGAAACAGCCAGTCATACATTTCCTTCATTTCCTCTTTCTGCTAAAAAAGTTCTAGAAGAAGTTTGTTGTAATATAGAAAGTGAAGAATGTATGACAAATAAGTGTACACAGTGTGATAATATAACCGATATAATACCTCTGATACGTGACCGTGACACAATCATATCATGGAAGCAATGGAAAGAACATGAGGGTCGTTTACAAGTTCAATTGGAGACAGGCACCGTTACCGATTTCTTAAAATTGTTTGAGGCCCAACTAAACAAGTTTAAGATTCACTGGTTTGTGAAAAATGTTCAGAGCAAACACTTCTAAGAAATGAGAGAAAGAATATCCGAAGACGAAGCGGTGCTGCAAGTAGATTTCGCCGAGAATTTCGCAATTATGTCTCAGGACGAAATTCAAAGTGCACATTGGCGTCATCAACAGGCCACTATTTTTACCGGATGTGCTTGGATACGAGAAAGAGTTATAGAATCTCGATCTTACACAATTATTAGCGAGGATCTTAGCCACAACAAAGTTTGTGTTTGGGTGTTCATCAAAATGATTATTAAAGAAATGAAAACCTACAAGACAATCAGGGTCGTTCACATCTTCTCGGATGGCTGCGCGGCACAGTTTAAATATAGGTATAATTTGTACAATATTTGTACAGCTCGAGAAGATTTTGGAGTAGATATAACTTGGTCATTCTTCCCGACTAGTTACGGAAAAGGTGCTGTTGTTGGCATTGGTGCGGTCGTTAAGAGGATGTTGTGGATTTTGTGTAAAAGCTCGGGAAATCATCCTCAATACTCCACAAGATTGCTATGAACACTTGAAGAAAAAGGGATCAGGAACCATCAAAATTTTCTACCAGTCCAATGAAGACATTAAAAAACATCAACTATTATTAGAAAAACGATGGCAAGGTCTTAAACCAATCAGAAATCTACGTGGAAAGCATTATTTTCAAAAGTCACATGAATCGAAAAATTGCATCAAAGGTGGTCGTTGCACTGTTTCTTCTAAAATGGAAGAAATCTGCCTGAAGACCTTAAGTCAAGACATTCGTTTGCATTACAATGACATCTATACGGATTCAGAAAATGATTTAGAATAAAAACATATAATTTATAAGCGAATTTTTAAATAAGGTAGGAATCTGTACAAATGTAAAAAGAAAAAATTATTAATTTTAGACCAATCTCATGGTAATTTCCTGTGTTTTTTTATCTCGAATGATTTTTTATAAAGCAATATTAAAAAGAACGTTTTTTATTTTACGATAAAACTTGAAAAATAATACAATGTCGCACCCGTTATAAAGCATTGTCACACCCGTTACATTTTCAATTTTTTTTATAAAATATAATATACATGTTTTTAGATTTAGAATATCGTAGTTATTTGTGGTAACTATTCAAGTTTCACATAAAAAATATCTTACTGTATCCTTTCATTGAAATTTTTACAGGAGTTTAACTGAAAGTAATTTTGGTCGCATACGGCGATTTTCTAAGGTCGCACCCGTTACGCGATTCATGACGTTGTAGAAGTTTTTTATCATAAGTTTCTGTTAAGTTCGTGTTTCACTTAAATATCTAATTTTTCATTCTATTTTTCTTTATAAACGTAATTTGATATATCTGAACTAACACTTCATTATCTTGAAAAAACGCAGTGTCAGTGTCGCACCCGTTACAATGGAAATACCCT
>DVWM01000321.1:0-11293 GCA_018235105.1 Junonia coenia | reverse complement strand
TTCGATGAGTTAGATGAAAAGAGTTGACAAAATGACATAATTTAAACGAAAAAATGACTTATTAGTCTTTAAATGCAGTTAAAATAACTAGATACAACTGTGTACAAATACATTAAAAACATATATAATAATGTTGAAAACTTTAAATGACGTAAAACCAACATATTTAAAACCAGAGTCACCCAGTTTAACATTTTAAGCTATTCCAATAAAACAAAAGACTAACAACCGGGAGAAAAGAGTATGAAGCATCTACGCTTACAACAAAATAAACAATAGCTTCCACGTTTTACAGTCTATTGAAAGCACAGTATGAAAATCGTTGACGCGACGAGAATACGAAAGCAACGGCAACTTTCCTCTTCGCTACAGGAGGCGTGAATTCAAAACATCGTAAAATATGAAAAATACGTACGCTCTGAGCTCTCGCTATAAAGTATCCACCGCAACAGATCATTCGTGTTAACATCAAACGTAGAGATGAGGAATTCTTTTTATTTTATTATTATTTTTATTCCTCTACAATATAATGTAATGTTATATAGATATAGATAAAAGGTAAAGTATTATGAGTGGAACTATAAATTATAAAAAAAAATGAATAATTAACTCTTCCCGATAATCACATGAGCTTTTTGCCAGGACTACATAAAATATTATGAAGACATGTAGTGAGAAGCATGGTAAATGTACAGTTGTAATTATTAGAACTGAGCTCTACGCATATTTATCCCATAACAGATCTTTACATAAATCACTTTCTATATTACTTCTGTTATCATTATACGTGTGATCTTACAAATTTTCTTACAATTTATAAACGGCTTCCTCGCGCCTGCATCGCAACCCACTGATCCCGTTAGTTTAAGCTCAAAAGAGATCGTTTATAAGAAAGTGTTGACAGTAACTGGCAATGTTACTTTGCTGGGCAACATAAAATTTAGTTTCATACTCGGCTAAATTATTCTTAGCTTCTGTGCAATTTCCTATGCAAATTTAATTGTACCCGAGGTTCCACGTAAATCTCTGTTCTCTGTTTCTGCAAAGTTAATTACGGAGCGGGCTACTCTTTGCGATTAACGAGCCAGCTTGTTTTTATTGTGTCTACATCGACAATGCTAGGAAAAATGTGGAAAAATGAATATTACTCGAAGTGAAAACGAACTGCGCTCGGTTATCAAACCTCGGATAAAAAGGCTATACTTGTATTTCGCTCATTGTTCTGCAGTTTAAAACAATCCAAACTTTATGCAGTGTTTTAAACCATTATAGAAATTTCAACCGCAATGCAACGGGTTTTTGAAGTAGAGCGATTCCTCGCTCCGTAAAAACTCGTTAAAAAAATTTTAACAGAACTTTTTCATTTTCATTCCGCTCAAAAAACAATGAAAACTGTTTGAATTATATTTGTGGAAGTATATAATTATAGAGTACGTAATGTAGACAAATAAAATTTTACACAAAAACTAATGTTATTTGAGTGTCATTTAATTCTATTAATTACAATATTTACAATGAAGTTAAAAAGTTCGTAAGAAGCAAAATGTTTAGTAACTGGATTTATTATATAGTAAGTACCTTTTAATTCTTCTGCGAATTTCAAAATTATTGCATGCAATTCGTTCTTTATGCTTATCTATTTTCTTTCAATCTTTTAAACATTTTACGACTGACAGAGCATGTACAGAGCGCCTAAATGTACACAATTGAACTAATTTAATTTAATATCTTAATTTAATATCTGTTTCATAGTAGTATTTCAGTTCATCGTATTGTAATGCTCATGGCACTGAAGAATACGCCATAAACCTTTTTAATTCATAACATAATATAAGTGAAGTGATCGCTCTTTCCCCTGCAGTGCGTCTTGATTTGGCTTCCGTCCAAAAGTGACACAATCAACTACCAAGTGATTGAATGGTTTGTAAAATGCATTTACAAATTGTCTCGAATTAACATAATTTTATTTAAGTTAATCTGAATGTTATTTTTTATTTTTGAATGGCTAAATAATTATTTTCTTGCTGAAAATTTATTAACGCTATTATTTATCTAGTAAGTGTTTTAAAAATATTGAGAAATCTTGCGTGCGTAGACTATAAATTGTAAAATATAAAAATTAATCGCTGAACATGAATATCGTAAATCTTGAGAACAGCTGAACCGATTTTGACAATTCTTTTTTTTTTAATAATCCTGAAAGTACAAGGATGGTTCTTACCAAGAAAAAATCGACTATTAAGCTGTATGAAATTCACCGGGTCAGCTAGTATAATTATGTATTTTTCTCGTAAATTCTCGTTCATTCCATTTTAGGATTATCTGCGGACTCAAACCTCTTATATCTATTTAAAAAGAGAAAATTTAAAAAAAGTCAACTTTACTACCTTTACCTGATTTGTTTTGAACAAATTTTCACGAAAGGGGAATATTGAACAATGTTAAACCAGGCAAAATTATTGTTTTGAAACCTTCCAAAGAGGTATTTAATATTTATAATAAATAGGTTCTAAAACAAACGACAAAAAAATCGTTTAAAATACAGGAATAAGCAAACATATTACGCTAATCCAATTTCAACCTATTTGGAATCGCAATATCACACAACAACCAACACAAACTTTTGCTCCTGTTATCTAACGAACATCAAATGTATTTCTGCGAATCCACATTAAACAAAGGCTTGTTTACAAAAAGACTTAAAACGACACACCGCCGCGTCGCCTCATCCCAAAGAAACAAGCTCATTCTATTATCCAGATTGTTCTCGCCTTGAATGCCAAAATCTGCTACATTGTAGATGCCAGTAGATGCCAGTGGATGCCAGGGCTGTTTGCTCGCCAGCTAACTTTATGAGATATGTGTTTTCTAGGCGACGCTTTTATGTCACGATATCTTCTGTTCTGAATTATTGTTTATTTCGCTTTATGGCGCTGCCTCCAGCCATTAAAGTATTGCACTGTTTTAATATCGTATGGTCATGTAAACTTTGATATAGGGAACTTAAAATGTAAAATGTTTGTAAAATATGTGTAAGGAATTTACATTTTTATACTATCAGGTTATTGTCTACAACTGACTACAGTTTGATGGAAAATTAAATGAATTCTACATCAGATATATTGAGGACATTAACGAAAACAAAACAAAAAACAAAATGACAGTAAATAACACTGTATTAATACTTAGACATCTCAAGATTCAAATTCATCGAAGATGGTTTAATCGAGGGCATCCGAAATATCCGTAAACTTATAGCCGACATTTTAAACACATTCCATTCCGATTAATGTAACACTACACCAGCGCCGATGCAATTAAAACATTCACATGAAAATCTCATTCGGACGCATCGTCGAATGTGTGAACCAGGGTTTTTCATTAAACTATTATTGTATTCTTTACATCGGATGCCATAAATTTTAATTATAGAACGCTTAATAAGGCTAGCTCCACACGACACGGTACGGTTTCATCACTGATGATGGCGCGTCTAATTGGAACAGTAAATTTAAATAACACTGACACTTTACTGTCGGTGCTCACTCTAATTGAGAGAGGGAATCGTAAAAATAATTTTACTCGGCTCATTTGTACCGTGCGTAGTTTTAATCTTATTCTCTTTTACGACCGGTAAGCTGATTGGACGGCTGTGTGGATTCTAATTTACGGCTGAACTATCGCCTCGGTTCACCCTCGCTCCGGATTCGCTTTTCTATTATCGTTTTCAGCAATTATACAGAGTTAACAAAAAACCATTAAGTTTTGTATTTATAGCGCCTTTCCTTCAAAATCTTCCTTTGCTGTTTCATTTTGAAACAGTCGCAACTGCTTCACTTCTATTAGTCGTGATGTAGCCTTTCCAAACACCCAAAGATTCATTTTTTTTGATTTATAGAATTATAGAAATTACTTTCTCCATGCTTGCTTCTAAGTAAGAGTGACAATTTCTTTTGTAGACAATTAATTGCATGTATTTTAACCGACTTCAAAAAAGGAGGAGATTTTCAATTCGTCTGTATGTACCTATAATATTTTTTTTATGTATGTTCACCGATATTTTCATCAATTATTATAGACTGATTTCAAAAAAATTTTTTTTGGATAGAATTCACTTTTGAGGTGGTCCCATTTTCACCAGTACAGGTTCTGATGATGGGATCCTGGAGAAATCGAGGGAACATCTAAAATTTTATAGGCACACCTGTAGTGATTTTGGTTTTTTTCAAAGTACTTTGGACATTTGCTTACGAAAAGTAAGATTTGATGAAGTGGAACTGATTATGAAGACCACATATGATCATCAGAACATAATAAAAAGTAACTATTTTACGGGTTGGGTTCTATTTTTTTAAGATAGTTGCCAAGCAATGAATGTTAGTCAACGTGCATATGATGAGGTCTAGCTGATGATGGATTACCAGGATACTTCTCAACGATTAACAGCCCTTCATCGGGAAAAACGATACTTTTTAATTGTTCATGAGCAGTTGACAATATGCCATTGTAGTTTATGTAAAGCGTAATGTCAGTTGCAGCCCACAACCTCTGCTGAACGAGAATCGACTTATGTTTAGAGTTGGAAGCCTTGTAATGGAATTCTTCAGGCTCCACGCACACATTGTGTTCGGGTTCGGTTCAGTTTTTGTTTGTTCAACCGAGAAATCCCGGAGAAAATTTTAAACGTTTTCCGTACGGTAAGGTTAAGGACGTGTGCCCTTGTCAACATTTTGTATGTAATTGGAGCGTTCCGAACTGAACCGAATCGAAACCAAACGTGTGCGTTGAGCCTAATGGATAATCTGCACAGACATGTAATTGTAGTTCTGTGGATTCCTATTAATTATCACTTGTTACGAAAACGTGTGAAAAAAATAACTTTTTACAAAAAAATAAACCGATTTCAAAAGTATTTATGTATTTCAGTAAGTTATTTATTTCAATAACTACAAAACCTATTTCAATCGAAAAAATTAATAATTTAAATCGGTTTACACATATTATGAAGTACATCCTTCATAATATTACTCACGTGTTAACTATTAAGTAACTTTTTTGGTTACGTAGTTGAAATCAATAGGTACCTACTTACTACTTATTGAGAAGTCAAATACAATAATACGAACTGCAAATTATTTATTGCGATTCTTCAAAGAAATCGTTACAGAATATTATTTTAAAGTATTGTTTTATGGATAATTTCGGTATCGATACGCTACAATATCATTTTGTTCTACACATGGAAATAATACTTACTTACAAGTAAAATCCAGGCTTAACTATTCCATACAATTTTCTAATAACATTATTCGGATATATTCGAAAATACATTTGCACTTGGATTTAGCTCCTGTAATCCTCGATATATCTGGGGATTTTTCGAGAAGAAGATAATCTTATAGGTTCGATTTGCAAGAGGAAAATCTTCTCAATGTATTTCGAATTTCCTTGAGTCGCGAGTGTGGAAACGTATTTACTTATTAACTGAATCGTAATAAAAGTATATAAGTATAGTATCGAATTCATCCAAACTATATTATTTATTCGGGATTTTTAATACCACTATTTTACTGTTTACTTAATCTAATAAATGCCTGTATATAGGTACCTAAAAGAAGTGATCTGTAAAACTATTCGTATATGTACTATAAGTTGTTCACTTATTTAAGACGAGTATATAAAAGATATTAATACTGTAAAGCTAATATCCAATGTAATAGTGATATAATAACCATGGTATATTATTGTTTCCGTTTTTATGTTATAATGACTGTAGGTACTAAAGGATTGTTGATTTAAAATCCAATCTGTTTTATCAACAGGATTATATTGAAGTTTAGTTTCCATAGAACGTAAATAATTCTCAATATTTCAAAATTGAAGATGATTAAGAGACTTTAACAATATCTTTGAAGGAACATTTTCATTATTTATATAAGATTCGGTAAGTCTGTACTGTCGCTTGCCCTGTTCAAAGAGTTTCAATAATACGAAATTTAAAAGCAGCGAATCGCTTTTTAATAAGATTGTGAGAGGTTCCTTTCCTTGTGGTAAATTTTCCTACGGTTTAATAAATTGAGATTTCCTTTCTTGGCAATCTTAGTAACGGGATGCTGTTATTTAAGGAGCTAGATGGATGTACTGGTTTTATTACGTTTTTATGGAACATTATTACAATATTCTTTCCAATACATTTTTAAACTTTTTTATTTTTAATGTTACGCTATTTTGAACAGATCTTTGTTCGGTAGATAAATGAATAAATTTTTTACAAGTCTCAAAAATACAATAATTTTTCTAAATCAGAAGAAGTTTTTAGTTAAAAAAAAGTAAAGTAAAGTAAATTATCTTTAGAAAGCAAAATTTTTGTGTACTCGTATAGTCGAATCAGTTTCATGAAAAGTTCGAGACATCGAGAAATCGATTATTGAAATTTCCAAATTTGACTAACATGAAAAACTAAAACAAAATACATATTTCATTCGTGAAAAATATTTATAATAACGTTTTACTGATACGACATAAAATAAAAGTCTTCATCGAATTGGTATCATGAATATTCAAAATGTATGGACGATTTATAAATGTAATGAGAAAATGATAGGACCGCTTTTCTTTTGCTTTTATTTTCTTAATTTCAATATGGACAGTGACGCCACTGATTGCAGAAAAATGTTTATGTAACGGATGCAATCGTTCTTAATCTCAATGCAAATGTTCCTTGCACAAAGCTTGTTTGCGCCTGGCCACTGCGGGTATTTGCAATTTAAATCGCACCTTCGCCCTGGCACAAAAGAGAAAAATGCGCTTAACCCGCAGTCGCCGCTCCATCGAACAATCAGACCCACTGCTCTGTATTCTGATGCAATAGAAATCAAATTAGCATTTAATTTTAAATACCACTTTTATACAGATACGAATAAACTCGTGGCACGAGATAAAATAATTAAATTCATCGAGAGAGTTGAGTTGAATTATTAGTTCTACGACGTCGCGCTTTGAATATTTTCAAAGAATTGAAATTACAATAATTTATTTAAAATAGTGAAAAAAGAACAAAAATGTGCCATCTATTTTTTACTTTCTATACTCGAGAAGTTCTAGAATCAATCGTATAAAATAAACAATAGTTTTAGAATCATAAATTATTAAATTCAAAATGTATACGTATTTATGTAAAAAGTTTTCGCGAGCAGCTATTATATGGGCGCACTGATTTTTAATACTTCTGAAAGCTATGTTCAATATCGGTAATGATATCGCGTGCACCACCACCACTTCGGAAAGCGAGCCCGCCCTTGACATAGGAACTACGTCAATGTCAACGTTAACTGGCGAATCAAGGGCGATTTGATTCAATTCGCCATATTGCTTGCGTGCCGCGAACTTACTATTTATAGATCTATTTTATTCAGATAGTTGGTTGGTTGAGGACAAGTAAATTAGAAAAATATTTTTCTATTATACTACAATTATTACTTTACTACACATTTATTTTTAAAATGATTGAATTTTACCTAAAATATATAAGTCAAATTTTTATATGTGTAAGTTAACAGTCACTTCTAAAGGATCCATATGGTGTGTTGAGTTTTCATTGTTAGCTGTTAAATGTATTATAATATTCCGCTGAGGAACATAACTATAATACAAGTATATATACAATATATACAAATATTATATATGTTATACAATTTTTAATAAAATTTTATCGCTGTCCGAGTAAAATTTTGTTATAAGCGCGAGGTTTTCGGAGATCGTCCGTGTTCACTTAGACCAAGTGATGAGGATTCGTCCCGACCATGCCTTGGGATATTTTCGTGAAATTTGCCGCAAATCGTGTTACAGCAGCGAAGCGCCGTCGGGACATGTTTATATTTAATGTGGCTGCATCTTTCTGGAAATAAAATTCTTTAATATTATTGAATTTCTTAACAGTCTTTTGAAGCAATAAAATAGGTAATAGTCATATTAAATTCCGATGGCTAAATTATTTGAAGAAAAAAACAACAACCTTTTGAAATATCGCGTGTAAAGGCAAAGATTTATTTCTTTAGGAACGAACAATAAATAAATAATCTTTACAGAGAGGTACTACACATGTAATACTACGAAATTACATTGACCCGAAGGGCGTTAACGCATGTTTTTGCTGGTTTCCGACGTACTCGTACATAGCTGGAATTTTGACGACATTTCCGTTTGAAGGCCTTTGAACATTTTCTGATTGCTCTTCAATTGATTGTGAAAAAAAAGTTAGTCTGTGAAATACTCCGATAACCAACATAATATTCATGAATATTATTTGATGTGCCTTTCGTAGCGCTTCACAATCATTCTCAAATTCAGTTCTGTACAATATTATTTTTCACATTGTTGGTAATCCATCTGTTTACTTTATTCAAAGGGTTATTCCGTTTTGTGTATCAAGCCTTTATGAAATGTCGGTTTTATTCAATTAATTTCGACGTAATATTAAAAAACACAAATCATTTATTATTGCTCTTGCAGAAGGTATTGTAAAAGGGGAGTGGCGCTCACTTTTTTACTTCTACGTTTTCCTAGCATTTTTCTTGGACTTAACCAGAGTTTGCTTTATTTTAGCCTAGGTGCGGGTTACTGATTTTTATGCAGAGCGATTGCCGTCTGCTCCGTAACCTCGAAATCAAGCCAGAAACTATTTAGACTAGAATATTTCCCTACAGTGAATAACGTTCGTTATCAGGTCATTGTGATAACAACCGGGACTGACTGCTTAACGTGCTCTCCGAGGCTTGGTGGAGAGACTTACAAGGACAACACCCAGATCTAGAAACAAATGTTTGTAGAAGTACAATCATCCGTCCCGAGCGGGAATCGAACCCGCGACCGCCGACGTAATGGCACATTCAGCACCACTACACCAGAGCGGTCGTCACTCACATTTTTACTGATTTTATGGATATTACGTATAATTTATGGATATACTTTGTGAAAATTTCAACCTGAAAAAAAAAGTTTTAAATATAAAGATGGGCGAAATAACGGAAAGTTAATGAGTATACCAAATACTCTCCCTTATACACGACTTATGAAACGTAATCATACTCGTATATTAAGGCGTCAAATAAGTGTGAATGTGAAAAATACGTGAGAAACAGTTTTATGAGGAGGCTGTCCCATTTTGCTTCTTTTGTGCCTATAGAAACGAAAGTGTTATATTGAATCACATTTCTATTGTAGCCACCGCACAAAGGGTCGAATACACCCACTGTGACGTGAGTGGAAATTTAGGAGACCTGAAATATCACTGTTGGTAGAAAATTTAAGACACGTGGTCCATTTTCTATAACAAAAACATGGACAATACTCGTGACGAAACAAAGTGCTTTTTTATTTTTATTAGTACCTGAATTTTGTAAAAATAATTATGAAGTCATTTTCCAAATAATTTTATTAGATTTTTATAACAAAAAGTGAAAATTAAAATATCAAAGAAGAAGAAAGGAGACATAGGTTTGATGCAAGACTGTAACTATTATAATAACGGGAACACAAGCCTTATAAATTTATAATGTATTTTAAGGGCATTTTGAATTTCAAGTCACAGATATCTTTGTATCGATAATTGCGCTTGAAACATCCATACATTCAAAGCAAGGCAACGTGGCCAAATTGCTCGTTGCCGTGTACGGTTGAATGGACAAGCGAAGCCAAATCAAATCACAAGAGATGAAGCTGCATTAATTACAGACTGAACTTTATATGTATATAGAGGATACCGTAATTGTGATATTAGATCAAATATCAATTTTAGTTAACGATCGAATTTAAATCACAACAATCATACACTTTGACAAGTTGAGTCAACCTTGTAAATAAACTTGTATTTTTTATAACTAATGAACTATACGAATAAAAAATAATGAAAGTAAAGTAACGCATTAAGGCATTATCAGGAAGACAATTCAGATAACTATTTTGAAATTATAGTATTTTGCAAAAACGAGTAAACCAATCACTGTTCGTAAATCAATCACTAATAAATTATACCGCGATAGTGCTGAAATAAGCAATAAAAACTTAGCGGTTCCACTAAGAATTAATTGGCCAGTATTGGCTTATCAAATAATTAGATTCAAAGGCATTGAAGCGAATAATAATTTATGACTTTTTCTGCAACTGTTAAGGCAATAAATCCTTCTAACATAAATAAAAAGAGAGGTGAAATGTTGTCTAAAGACAACATTTTATTTATTTAAAAAATATAATAAAAAAACACCAACGATTTCTAAAGTAATATCCATCGAGAGTTGTTTACAAAATTTCATTACATAATGTACCTATTTGGAGCAATTTACATACACAGATGACCGACCTGGCCTCGTGCGAACATCGTTGAAGCTATTCAGATTATAAGCGGAGCACAAGGACGTGTAAATGGCAGGCTATTTTAATATGGTTGTATGAAAATTCAATATCCCCGTCATATCCCGGAACGGCTTTAAGCTGATAAAGCGCATCGATGTACAAAGGAAAATGTCAACTACCGTAGTAACTTATTCATAAAATGTTAATGAATATACTTTTATAGTTGTACTAGCTGATGCCCGCGACGTTGCACGCGTTTACATCGGTTTCGGGTATAAATATATAGACGTCTTTTATTTATTAGTAAAATCAGTATGTCAGTTTTTTATTTGTTACATATTGATATCTTGATAATGTTGTCTACGCTTATTGTCTATAATCACTAATTTTTTTTTAGTTTATGTGTTGTAATCGTGATCATGAATCGCATTCGAAACGTACCTACGCTGGATGTAAAATAGTGACTATGATTTTTTTTAGGAAAGTGAAAATTTTTGGTTTCTATTATCTTTTCCGGTACAAAAATATGTTGGCGGAGCCTCTAAGCTACAACCATACCAAATTACGCAATCTGGTTAGCCGTTTCTGAGACTAGCGTGCACAAACACACAGACAAACAGACAAACGTACAAACAGATAAACAGACAAACGGACAAACGGACAAACGGACAAACGGACAAATGGACAAACGGACAAACGAGAAACAGACAAACACAAAAATTTTAAAAACCATAGTTAGGCTCCGGTAACATACATACAGCGCGTGTCACTTAGTTTTTTGGAAAAATATTCAATCTACAGAATCGACTTTTCTACGATTTTGTAATAGGTATAGATTTAAAATATTTTTTTGTCCAAGAACAATATAAAGTTGGAACAAAAGGTGGACTCAATGCCTGAAGGCACTCTCTACCAGTCAATAAATAGGCGCGGCGCGGCGAGC
>DVWM01000320.1:0-11304 GCA_018235105.1 Junonia coenia | reverse complement strand
GTACAACTATAATTACTTAATATTACAATCATATTAGAAAATACTAAAAATTATTATAAAATAGAAAGATATAGCGTGTTAGATATAAAATAGCTCGTCGATATTTATTAAAAATAGCACAGTATAGGATATCTGAAAGTCTACGCTAGTGATGACAGGTACAAACCAGACCTAGTACAGTTTATATGTATAACGAATACGTGTGTGATGAGCTAGTACAGTACATATCTGATCATGTAGCCTACCCGCGACAATACGGTAAATGCGGTGAAATGATTCGTACGCTCGTAAATCCTGAATGGTAAACGATACTGATGTAAAAATATTGTGTGTCATGGTGTGCATGAAGGGTATGAGAAATAAAATATAGACAAAAAAAAAATTAGAAGAATAATAAACGATATCCGTACTAAAACGACGTTAAGGTGTGTTAAAAATGCATGCACGGAAGACAGATGGCAGACACAAGGAAGATATCGACAACTTACCTTAAGAGAGAACACTCACATATACCACAAATAGTAATAAATAATCAATAAAACCACAAAATATATGGAACAATGTGTTTTAGCCGACCGGAGCCGGCTAATGAGATAGAAACACATTATTCCACACCGACATCAAGCTACATTAAAGGAAAGAGGAAATCAGTTAATATAGAAAAAAGTATTAAAGACAACGCAAGGCAGAAAACTGGAGCGGTGCGATTGTCGCCTTCAATATCCACACTCTACGTCGTGTACCTACAGGACACCTCGCACACTGCAGGCAACAACCAAATCCCAAATATTGAAGACTAATTACACGTGGTAGCAAGCAAATAGCGGATAGAATAATATCTTTGTACGGGCGATGTCACTCGCCGTATTTTTACCTCTCGTTAACGAGCTTATCAGTGAAAGGATTACGCGGCTGTCGCTTCATAATGTCAGATTCGGCCTCCTCGTAAGCCAGGGAAATGGCGGGCACCTACACAAACACTAGCTATGAGAGCGATCGGCAAGCGTGCGTCGCCACTCACGTGTCCACAACATCCAACACTTAACAAGACCTTTGCAAGGAAACGCCCAACTTACACTGACATTTTTTTTTACTTTTTTTTTGGTAATATTTATAGCTACTGATTGGTTTGGACGTTTGCTTACAATATCTTGCGATACTTAAAATTATCATAAAAAACAAAATGTTAAACACATAAAAAATAGACTATGATATGACGTTCGTCGTTCGTTACCGCCGGAATGTGAAACAAAATTTAATCGAATGGTCTGTGGATGATATCGGATTCGCCTCCGGGTAACTGTGACCAAATGACAGATGACAAACTTTACGTGATGACGGTGAAAATGGGTATGATGATGATTGTTGTAAAATCGATGTGTTGTGTCCGTTCTCATGTACGACATTGACTATCGTTTTTGACTATTTGATTTATTTCCTAGTAATTTTTTATACCTTACTTAACCAAATCCTTATAGACTAAGATCAGACACATGAACCAGTTCTTGAGACCAATAAGAACGGTATTTTTGGGTGTTATAATTTGGTGACCAGATTGCAAAATTTTGTTACAAAACGCCATCATTACTCCGATTTTTTTTTTTTTTTTTTAGTTTTAATCTTGTCAGCAAATTACAACACCATATGTACACATTATAAATACAAGCATCACTCCATCATTAGTAGAACACGGCGTTCGCTAAAACTCCACAGATTAGAATGAAACCTTAAACATTCTTCAAATCAGATTGTTTGCAATCGTAATGATACCATACTCGTACTTTCAATAAAATTTCTCTAGAAATATTACGATTACATACAATTCTTTGATTAGGTTCACACGGCTCGTCACGAGACATAACAGCGACGTTAGCTGAAAACCGGTTAGGGGTTAAGGCGGCACATTGCATTGTAACGTAACAGAGACCTCTCGTTGACAAGTTTGTCGCAAAACGGATTTCTAGGCGGACGTTTCATAATGTCCGCCTCGGCCGCCTCGTACGCCAGCGCTATGGCCGGCACCTAGTGTGAGTAACTTATTAGATATAAGCTATATTATCTTCTGGTACTTCTCGGCTGCTTTCTATTACATAGGTTACATCCAACATATCTTGCTGTCATATCATTATAAGGAGAAAATAACTAAATCTTTCATATTTTAAATTTTCAAATTTTCGTATATATTTTTATCGATTACATAAACAAAACGTAAATTTTCCGAATGGACCAAAAATATTAAAGTACATTGCAAAATCAAAAAGTACTTTTATTCGTATCGGTCTTGATTACGTAATCTATAATATTGTAAGTGAATATAAATATGTTTTCACGTCGAATATAAATTCAAAGACTTCAAAAGGTGCACCACTGTCTTGATGCATTTAAATAATTTAGAAAATAAGTTTCCACGCGAAACATTATATTCACTTGCAATATAACATTTAAAATTGAGTCATAACACCTTAGATATAGAGTCGAACTTACCATGTCAGTTCCGAGATCGATGCAAAGGATGGTTACAGTGCCAAGGGGTAGCGGGATGTCGCACAGTATGAAGGCCAGGAAGGGGGAGATTTCGGGGATGTTGGACGTGAGCGTGTACGCGATGGACTTCTTCAGGTTGTCGAAGATCAGCCGACCCTCCTCTACTCCGGTGACGATAGACGCGAAGTTGTCGTCCAGCAGGATCATGTCGGCGGCCTTGGGTGGAGAATGTATGGTTAATATAGTCATTTTAGTCATTTTATTGCCTTAAGCTGAATAGTACACATTATTTGATTTGTTTTTAGGCAAGATTCTATGTCTCAGATTCTTAAGGTACGTGTAGACAATGAGAAAAGTTGCGACATAAATGTCAGACATTAACGTCTGTACTGTTTACACTTTTACGAACTTTGTCCGGGATTGTGATGCGACACTTACAATTGTGTCGCAATAAAATTTGGAATTCGACACACTCGTATTCATACAAACTCTGGACCCCTTATGTGGTGTTTGTGTAATAGTCTAACCTTACATTTACAACCTTTTCTTTACAATCCTAAAACAAAAAATCCACACAAATTAGGAGCCTTTTAAGTTAATACTCACTTGTTTGGACACATCAGAACCAGCAATGCCCATAGCAACACCAATATCGGCCTTCTTCAGAGCGGGGGAGTCGTTGACACCGTCACCAGTTACAGCCACGATGGCACCAAGTCGCTGGCAACCTTCCACGATGATCAGCTTCTGTTGTGGTGACGTACGCGCGAACACGATTTCCGTGTGGAACCTGGTTTATGACAATTGATTAAGTTAGTAGGTCTTAAAGGGATGAGCAAAGAATTTGGGATACAATTTGGTCTGCTATAGTAATTCAACTATGAAATATTCTGGAGGTTTTTGGAACATTCCGATGGCGAATTATTCAATAATCAAAACTAATATTCACTTGAGAATTTCGTCGAGTTGATCGGAGTTCAGTTCTCGCAATTCAGTTCCGTGGACTACAGCGGCTTTGGCCTCGCGAGGGTTGACTTCGGAGACGGGGATGTTGAGACGAGCAGCGATGTCTTCTACAGTTTCGTTGCCTTCAGAAATAATCCCTACGGACTTGGCGATAGCCTTGGCAGTGATTGGGTGGTCACCAGTTACCATGATAACCTGGAAGAAAATATTTTTGTGAGAAAGGATGAAGAATGTGTGTCGTCTAAGTCTGTTTTTGTTTTGTTTCTCAATCTTACCTTAATACCAGCAGATCGGCACTTTGCAACAGCATCGGGTACGGCGGCACGGGGAGGATCGATCATGCTCATGAGGCCGACGAAGCGAAGGTTGTCCAGGGGGAAGTTGGGATCGTCGGTGTTGAACTTGTAGCCGATGGGGTACTTGTCGGATGGCAGTTGCAAGTCGCAGAAGCCGAGCACACGCTCGCCGAGACCGCCGAGTTCCAAATACGCGTTGTTAAAAGCTTCCTTCATTTCCTCGTCCAAAACCTATTCAAAATCAGTCAGTTAAGAAATGAACCAATTACGAAATTAAAGTTTTTTCGTTTTAAAGTGAAATTATCAACCTTTTCCTTGCCACCGATGAAAATAGTGCTGCAGCGTTCCAAAATCCTTTCGGGGGCGCCCTTCATTACGAGTAAGTGACGAGGATCGCTGGGATCGTCGCTCTCGTGAATGGACACTTGGTACTTATTGGTGGAGTTGAACGGAATCTCGCAGACTTTCTTATTTCTCTTCCTGATCGACATGACGTCACCGAGAGCAAGTTCCATGCACTTGAGTAAAGCGGCTTCAGAGGCATCACCAGCGACTTCCTTCTTCAAGATTGGCACACCGTCCTGACCACCTTTGAACTCAGCTCGGTTGCAGAGAGTAGCGATTTTGGCCAGGGCCTTGAATCCAGGGCTAGTGCGGTCTGTAAATAAACGAAATTGTAAATATCAAAGAGAATAATAAGACAACTTTTGATGATTTTTTTAATGCCGTGGCAAAATTGGCATACCATATTGTACTCCAGACTGGTCCTCAGTCGTGTCAGCTTCAATGATCTGGTTGTCGAACCACATATGAGCTACGGTCATTCTGTTCTGGGTCAGAGTTCCAGTTTTATCTGAGCAGATGGTAGAGGTCGATCCGAGGGTTTCTACAGCTTCCAAGTTCTTGACCAGGCAGTTCTTGGAGGCCATACGTTTGGCAGTGAGAGTCAGACATACAGTTACAGTCGCCAGTAGACCTTCAGGTACGTTGGCTACAATGATACCTGTGAAACAATTGAAAAATGAGTTGAAGTATGGTTTCATAAGCAAGCTTACTTGACAATTTTTTTGTAAGTCTTATATATTATATATCTTACCGATGAGGAAAATAACAGCGTCGAGCCAGTGATAGCCGAGGATGAAAGCGATAACGAAGAAGGTAACTCCGAGGAACACAGCGACGCCGGTGATCAAGTGGATGAAGTGGTGGATTTCCTTTGCGATGGGGGTCTCGCCGGTGTCCAAGCCCGATGCCAATCCCGCGATGCGACCCATGACCTGTGATTAATCATATTTTTGTTTATAGAAACTTAATGACAATACCAATTCAGAAGAAAATACACAGACCGGCAGATATAAGTGTCGTGATATATTCAAATGCTTTCAGAAAATGCTATAGTTGAACATTATAATAATACACTTCAATTTTGTCTGTATATATGGATAATTTTAAAGCGATCATTGTACCGTGTTATCACCGCAGCAGATGACCACTCCCTTAGCAGTGCCTTCAACAGCATTGGTAGAGAAAAATGCCAAGTTCTTGGTTTCTAAGGGGTTCTCGTTGGTGAATTCGGGTCCACGGGACTGGGGTTCAGACTCGCCGGTCAAACTCGAGTTGTCTACTTTGAACCCTCGCGATTCAATGATACGAATATCAGCAGGAATCCGGTCGCCGAATTTAACCTGGTCAAAGAATAAAAGACGTACATTTATTGGTCATTTTTGATTTCGGGGTCTCAATATATAGTTGTAATTTAAGTATGATGACTATACCTCAACAATGTCACCAAGCACCAAGTCTTCAGCGCGAAGCGTTAATTTTTCTCCTTCGCGGATGACAGTCGCAAACTGAGGTACCATGTTCTTGAAGGATTCCATGATCTTGGACGACTTGCTTTCTTGGTAGTATGAAAAGATGCCAGTCACGATTACAACAGCCGCCAATACGATACCAAGGTACAAGTTGTCGTCTGATGGTTCTTCAACGGTACTCGCCTAGGAGAAAAGAGAAAAATGTTAATATCATAATAGACATTGCAGGATATGTGGGTCGGGGTAGACCTAAAAAGAGATGGATGGATTGTGTAAAAGATGACATGAGTAAAAGAGGGGTGACTGGTGAGATGACGGCTGATAGGCGAGAATGGAAGAGAAGAACATGTTGTGCCGACCCCATATAAAGTGGGAGAAGGGCAGGAAGATGATGATGATGATGACATTGCAGAAAATTCTAAGAAGTTTTTATGGTTCAACTCAATGGGTTATCATAAAATACTGACCTGAATTCCGTAGGCAATAAAGCAAAGAATAGCACCAATCCACAGTAATAACGCGAAGCCGCCGAAGAGATTTTTACAAAACTTCACCCATTCGGGTGTCTGTTTTGGGGGTGTGAGTGCGTTTGGACCATCTCGTTCAAGATTTTCTTTCGCCTTTGCATGACTGAGTCCCTGTTCAATTAAATTTATGTTAGTACATGTTCGTTAAAAAATTTTTATAAACAAATTAAATGATGTTGTATAATTTTTTGTATGCAGGTTTTTAAACTTATATAATAAATGTGTAAATGATCCTTAAATACTTACATTTTCAGGGTGTGTTTGAAATCTTTGGTAAAGTTCTTCGGGCGTTACTTTGTGGTAATCGATATCTAACTCTTGTTTGAGGTCATCTAAATCTCCGGGTTTCCGTTTTTTCGCGGGAGGTTTCCGACGGGTCTGCAAACACACGCACAGAAAAGCCTTAAAATTTTGCAACGATGGATAGAAATTTTTTTTAATCAAATTATAAGAGACTCATTTTTGCTTATAATCAAAAACCTTAAACATAGATGATTCTATAGAGCATACACATGAATAAAATGAAATCAAAAAAGGGAACAATGAATAAAAGCGTGCTCTGCGACGACGATCGATAGTTGCCGACACTAGTCGCACAGCTGTCAATCGTCACCCGCGAGACCAAGAGGTGATAATGCAAATTATAAACCTTGTACTGTCCATCAGCAGTTCTATTATCATCCTTAATGGGGCCGATGGTGGCGACGCGGTACGAGTCGGTGCGGCCATGCTGCAAACATAACTAGGGGCTAGACACATTCTACAAGGCGGCCCTAGGGCCATGCACTGGAACTAAGTGAGAGTGAAGATGATTAGCGACACCCAAGAGTTTTTGCATTCGTATCAATTTCAGTTCAACGTCCAAAAACTCTCAGTTGTCAGATAATTAAAACATAACTGACATGGTATGAACAAAAATTTTAATAATGACAGTAAATACACACGTTTAGTTTGGATCAAATGAAAAACTTGAACAGGCAAAACATACTTATAAAAAATTCAAGCAAATGGTAAAGTCGAGCATATAAAATGATTTGAAAAGACTACAACGAATACAGAAAACTAAATACGGTTTATAAAATAACTTATTTCAATTACCATTGTTAACTACTGGTAATAATGCGGCGTATTGTAAAGGGAGCACACAGCAACAGAGAGCGTGTCCGCGAGGTGTAACCTTGACAAGCTGCTCTATAGTCCTGTTAGGGATCACCGGCTCAATGGCGCTCAATTGAACTGAACTAGTTGCGTGTGCGAACCTGACAGCGACAATATGGAAGCAAGGCACCGCGCACCTCCGTGCGATACTGCCCCGCTACACATGCGCACTCATTCACCACTGAACTATATTCACGTTTTACGGCGATGCCCGTCGCCGGTTTCGGATGTCAGTGGTGTTTTAGTGCGCAATGGATGAATTATGACCTAGTTTTAGTATCGCCTGGAAAAGCGCAAGGGCTTATGGGAGCTATAACGACAGCGTTGTATACGAAACTAGCCATAATGTCACTGATGCTAAATGCGTCCGCGTTGCCGTAAACAAGCCGGCCGTCGCCGTCGATAATTGATGAACGTTTCCATAACGGACCTCATTAAACCGCGCCCTGAATTCCCATGAAGGTTACAGTCAGAACAGGAATAATAGACCGCGAGGTGTATTACGTAGAAAATCAAAAATTTCATATATTTAATTGAACAATTATACAAATGACTGTCACGATTGCTTTTGGAAGAATCTGTCAAATTCTAAAGTAGGTTTTTTTGTAACACGGAAAACGTTACTTAATGCGCTTAGAGAATTCCAAATAAAATTTAAGTCGTTAAACAAAAATTTTTAATTTACACCAAGTTCTACTTTCTATTTGTTGCATGGGTAAACGACAAAAGAACTTTCAGTTAGTATAAGTACGAAAATGATGAAAAATTCATACGATGGAAATGGGAGTACGGTTGCACGTTGGAAGGAAGGCGTGCTCGATTCGTTACATAAGAGGCACGCAGTACGCATGCGCACCGCGCCCCAACCCCCGCTACCCTCGACATAAATAGCTAAAAGACAAGGTTGCCACCCCCGGGCCCCGGCGACCGCATTCTATAATCTCTGTAAAGGTTAAACCGGAATATCTGATGAAAAATAGAATCCGGTTCCGTTGATAATAAAACAATGTGACACTAAAGACTGGAAGGCTCATTGTGACGTTTGACAGGAGTAAAGATAATGGAAAATAGTGTAACAATAGGGGATGCTGATCTTTTGAATATGTTTATTCGATTTCCTTTAAATGTACTTATTACTTTGCTGGCAAAGTTGTAATTCGATCGGTAATTTGATAAAAACACTTTAAAAATGAATATATCGAGGTCTAAAATAATTTCGATCAATTCGTCTGTAGCGCATGACACACATAATGTAAATTACATAATGTAATCGAGTACGCTGAAGCGGTCTTTGAATGGTTGATGAAAGAAAAAAAATTGGAACCAATAACACTAAATGTCAGCGATCAGATGTTCACTGTCATGGTCACGAAACTGCTTTATACCGAAAATTTGTGGTTACTATCATAGTAGTTCTACAACATGTGAATGAGACAATTATTTTTAACTAAGGCGGCGTCGCGACGCTCGACGCGTGATTCCCGACGTGCAATTATAATATGTGGCTGTTGCCAAAACACTATTAGTAGCCAGATTCACGTGTGTTTGTTGATGTGCTGTAACATGTGCGTCAGTGTCTCCTGACCGTTTGGCATTTGGAACAAAAGCGGCAACGATGCATTCTAATATTTTCCAGTGAAGTTTTTCCAATGTTTTATTCAACCCAATGTTTATTATTTGAATACTAATTCTTTTAATAATGACTACAAATGATCGCCTCTGCACATATTATTACTGTTGTATTTCTAGATCAATGTGTAATACAATTTAACATTGGATAATCTTCTTACAAGTTACTGAACTCAACGCAGATAGATTTAAATGTTGTAATACTCAGACTATTGTTTGCGTCGTTTTAATTACGTAAACTCTCATTTAATTACCTTAATTACCGCGATAAAGACCGAACGAAAACAAAAATAATATGTCTGATATTAAATGTTTAATTGAAAACAAAAAGGTTAAATTCTATCCATTTAATCACAAATCCATCCAGTTATATTTACTACGAGTATTTTTTTACTTTAATAAAAATTGTTATTTCGAAAAGAATACTAAGTTTAATACTAAATTCTTAAGCATGGTAGTTTAAATTAAAATAACTTTCCATAGTACTGAAATGATACAATGCAAACATGAAACTGCAGTAAATTAAAAGGAAGAACATAATTTAATAATTTTCACTTTATAATTTATGTATCACAAAGTCTTTAGTATCTCAAACGTAGATAATAGTTTTGAATAATAATTAAAAATGAATTATTCAAATAATTCATAACTCACGACACCGACTACTATTCTTAATTTTAAAAATTAAAATAAAAGCTTTGAACTCAGAATAAAAAAAATATGGACCGCTGAATCTATTATGTAACTGTGTAATGTTAAAAAAAAGTAATTAACGTTTCCTATTTAAACGGGTTAATGGAGTGTCGGCTGAAATGCTGCTCTCCCGGAATTGACGTGCAAGTAGTGACATCTACGTTAACGTTACTAGGCCAAACACGATTGATTTTTTCGAATTCCCTACGAATCGCGTGCAAGTGAACTTGAAGGACTTTGTCTAGCAACCTAATTGCTCGGTGCGTGCTATCGTCATAAAGGATAAAGGAAATACTCCAATAGAGCGACGGCACTCTATGCGATTTAAATGACATAATGACAAGGCAATTTTCTAATAAACCTTCGGTGCTCTTATATCTAGTTCTCGTGTTCAAACCGCAACCGCCTCCCGCGACAACCTGTTTAGCTACTTCCTTCGGGACACCTTGTGAGGAATCGTTTTAATGGCAGGCGAAAATCGATGTTACTGCTCTTATTTCATGCTATGTTCATTTCCTTTGTAATTCTAATCAGTTGAAATCGAATAAAATTATATATGGTAGAACGAATGATCAAATACAGTCGCCTGTTGTGCATCTGGTACTTGAACGTGACACTTCTCATATATCATCAATTTGTTAAGAAAAGCTATTAATAGCTAAAAGTATTCAAGTGAAATCATTTACTTTTCAAACAATATACGTCAGTTGATGTACGATTATGATTCAGATATTATTTTGTCAAGTAGGAAAAATGGGAAAATATTTTTGATTTTGAATAAAAAGTAAGGTTCGAAATAATAAAATTCGTAATAAGATAAGCGAAAATTGTTACTTGTGTAACAAATTGTATGATGGCATATGAGGAGACCACAAAGCGAAGTGTCTCTCGCCGCACAGATCGATACGAGCTGTTACGCAACTGGACTGCCGCTATCACTGACGTTTAATTTTACTCTTTCACATTCTTTCCTTCCGTTTTTTATATTATCTTCTAATAAAGTTAAGGCACTACGATGATCACATAAATTGTTGCGATTGACAAAACAAAAATTAATGAAAAAAATTAACGCAAGCTACAAAAAAATTGTAACTATCGTTTAATTTATTCTAAAAAGTGCACAAGCTACGACCACACTTGAACATGTAGAGGAACAAAGGCAATGGGACGTGCAAATGCATCCCCTCAAATGAATGGTGAGAGGACATGCCTGAAAGCGAGCACTATACACAAGCAACGACGATTGCTGACGACCACGAACATCGGAACATCGGAACTCAGGAGTTTCTTCGCACTCACTACCAGCTGCATGCACTCACATCTTCACGAAAGCACTGCGCCCTCAGGAAATATTTGCTATTTTAAACGCCCAGATAAACACTACTACTGCAAGCGCACTGCACTCACCTCGCCCATTTTAGCTAGTCTTTATTCAAAGGCGGATTTAAAAGAGCAGACCGCCTTCTGGTCTCTTCTGCGTTCCTCGGCGGAATGAAGTAGATCGTCGCTAGTTCTGCAACAACGGAGACGGTTACGGCTTCGTCGTCTCAACGAAAAAACTAAAATGTGCGCTTCACGTAGTCTCGTCGCACGGCACTGGGGCTATGTCATTATGGTACGAAACTAAAACCCGGTATGAGAGAAGTGTACGGGTGGAGGAGGCGCGTAGGGCGCGTCTTTCGGCGGCCTGTTTCGGGCGGCGACTGACGATGGGGCTGGCGCGTATTGAGCCGACGG
>DVWM01000319.1:0-11306 GCA_018235105.1 Junonia coenia | reverse complement strand
TTGTTGTTATACCCCCTCCCGGCCCCATAACGCACCGTAACATTTTACAAGACCCTCCCCTCCCCCCAAACTGCGTTACGTAATACTTGAACGAACCCTATCCTATACATACAGTTAGACTAAAAGGACACGTTCTATCATAAACAGATTATTTTAATACCTATAATACCCTTTCACTCCGCTACCCAAATTGCAAATAACCACTTGAAGATAATTTTATCAGTGACTTAAGATCACGAAGCCGAAGCTCGTAAAACCATTATTTTTCACTTAACCCAGCACTGATCTAGTCTAGATAAACTAACAAGCCTGTGATCAAGTACCAGCTATAACGGATCATAATAAATTTTGCTTTAATATCATCTTTCATATTTATATAAGTACAAGATAATACTCATATTACAATGTAGATAGTTTATAAATGTAAAGATAATGAGACAATATTTCTTTAAATTTGAAACTATATTGGCATCGCAAATGGGTATAAAATTTTGATCTAACCCAACTTAGCTATTTCGAAAAGTTTCGATACAGTTCGCCTGTACTTCAGATATCATGTTAAAATGTTGTAATTGTGCAATGTGTTTTCAACCAGACAATAGGTAACTTTACTTCTTGATAGGCATATGAGGAAGTTATATTGTAACCAGTACCTAACCACACCTAATTTAAGTCTCAGTCGGCACAAAGACTTAAATTACAAAGTTTTAAAGTTAAACGTTAAAATCTTTAAAAGAAAGTTGTGTTAACTGCTGGATTTCAACGCTTAAAGTGAACTCTGTTCACTGACATTGCTAATGTCAAGGGCATACACGTAGGTATATTGTTGCGCTCCCAGGCGTCCCTTTTGTCTGTAATTATTCTGGCCCTCTGAACCTTTGCACCGGAAATTATGGACACAAAGCATTTCTGCTTGGCGGTATATTTGTTGAACGGATTATGTTTTACTGACATTGGAGAACTTTCATAGAATTTAATCCAAGTCTATACGACTTTTTTCAATGAGAGCAATTTTACTTTTTAAATGTAGAGTAACAACAAGTTAACAATATATCTAGTTACATATGTGGTAAACTGTTATCATATACAGATATTTATGTTATACAATAGATAGTATTGAAAGTAGAATGTCGTTTTACATAATCTAAACCAAAAATAGTAGTAAGATAAAAACACTATTAAAAAAACTAATTGTAAGTGCAGCTGACTGCGAGATAATCTAGCGATCTAGCGTATCTATAAACCGTAAACAATAGATTTTAATTATAACGGTGTCTGTTACGTATAAAATTGTTACAGCTATTGTGTAATAATAAATAATTAATTAACCTATTTCGTAATAAATAATAATGTCAAAAGATGTGGCATTAATTTTTATAATACTTAAAACTCCTAAAAAGTATGTACTGTTTCTTATTGAACAAGTTATCAATATTGCTTTTTATACTATCTATCCTGATATTATAAAGAGGAAATATTTGTTTGTTTGTTAGTATTGAATAGGCTCCGAAACTACTTGACCAATTTCAAAAATTCTTTCACTGTTGGGAAGCTAGGCTATCTCCTATAAAGTTGGGATTACCGTGCGAAGCCGGGCCGGTCTGCTAGTTAGTAATAAAATTCGATAGGTAATTAGATTGGATTACAGTTTTCCCAAAAATATTGATACCTATAATTAAATATAGGTACATAATTAAATTTATTTAAAGCCTAACACTAAAGGAAAAGCTTATATTATTGCTAAAAAATTCCTGTAACATCGTTACTTGACTGGTATATTGAAGGGTACGATTATAAATAAAACAAACACTTATACGATAGATGAAAAGCTGGTTCTTAATAATTTACAACATACGGACACGAATGCTAGGAAACATCATAACCAGTAAATTTCCTTTACCTACATCCAATACATTCCCATGCTTTCCCAGGCGTGATGAAACCGGTTTGTTACACTTGATCCATAATAATGATCACTACTATATTCTATAGCTATTCGCATAATAAAGAGAATTTTATGTCTGTATGTTTCAAATCGAGTGAACAATAAAATCTTTTATTGTATGCTTAATAATAAAAGGTCAAGATACTATTCGCTTATTTGACAGGAAACTCTTTAATTACTTTTGGCCGTTTTTCTAAATTTTATACCGGAAGTTAATCTCTTGTTGCTAATCAAAATGTAAATAAAATAATATTTTATATGTAATGATACTAAAACAAAATTAAAGAACTAGACGCCACTTGGGATGGATTCGTACGTAGTAACTAACAATTTAAACTTGAAATATAAACGAAATTTAAACTAGTTCAACACTACAGCGTTTCTGTGTCAACGAGAGCAAAAAATAATCCGTGCAATCTAGATACTTCTTTATAACGATGTCGAATTGAAAATATGTTTTTTCAGTACATACCGTACATTTACACGCACAGGTTAAATAATGTTACCGCATTGACATACCACAAGATTGGTATAATTTCATAACATTCGATATGACTTAATATTACGAATATTTCCTGTGCTATAATATTCCGGTGCCGTTTTAACGTGAGTTTATTGTTTTTGATACATTTGATTGAACGACCAGCCTCAGAACCCCCTTGGACTTTTATTTACAACACTCAAGTGCTTTAAATAAAGAGCACAAAATATAGACTTCTGTTACGCTCTACACTAACTTCAAGATAAATAAAGAAGATGAGTGGAACGCAAAAAACATATTTGATTCGAATTATTTTTAATATTCTTAATTGATTTTCAAAATAGCCTTGCGCTTTTAAGACTTGTGAGACAAACAGCAATAAACATATCGAGTGAATACGTCTTATCTTAATACAACCAAGCAGCACTGAGCCTCAAAAGAAGTACAACTAGCAAGAAGTTTGACGGGTTTTTAATTAAAATGGTCATTGCTATAAAACTTGTTTCAATGCCACGTTGACACCTCTATCGAACTTGATATTACAATTAAAGCTATGTTAATGAACGCGTTTCAAATTAGGGACGTTGACCAACGAGGAGACAGTCACAATAAAAACAGTCTATAAAATCATACGTTATTAACATTAACAGGATATTACGATAGATAACAAAAAAACCAAATAAAATTCAACGACAATTACGATTTCCGGTTTATAGTGTAATGATAATCCGTGCATACAAAAAGTCCTTAAAATGCCGCCTTATTAGGAATGTAAATTAATATAGATGAAAAGCAAAGGAAACGTGATTAATACGTTTTGAATGCAATTAAACTTCCAATTAAATGATTCATACGTTTAAAGATTAACTGTAACACTGCAATGTCGTTATTTGATCAATTTGTTTACCATACATTCGCGTTTTTTATCTATAAAATGAATGAATATAATTCTGCTAAATTCAGTTCAAATAGAGAAAACCAGCTTGGACTCCGAACGTTTAACATTGTTTTGTGTGCGCTCCGTCGTAAAATTGAAATTAAAAATAGTATATGTTCGGTGTTTTTCTTGAAACTACAACCAAAAGGAAGATTATACCTTATTGTAATGTTATCAAGTGTCTTCGTTTATTAAAAGTGATAACAACAACGTCAAAAAAGTGTTAAAAACTTTTCTGTTTATACCGTTTTGTTACAATAGTGCGCGGTGCATCGTCCCAACGAATATACCTGAGCGCTGATAACAGTGAACAACTCATTGTACGGCCAAAGTGGATCATCGCTCCGTGAAGATAAGGCTTATTTTTCTTTGCTAACGATTATTAAATAGTACCGGCAGTTATAATTGCAAACTTATTTTACTTCAACGCTGTCGCCTGTGTCTAAATATCTGAAGTTCTTTTACTTAATAATGTCTTCTCAACGTTCACCGTCACAGGAACTTCCTGTCCATAACTCGTACAATTTGCTGTCAGTTGCACAAGATTCCGATACTGCATCTTCAGAAAAAATAAATACCGATAATGACGACAATATGTCCTTTGTTGCGCGTCGATACAAGCGTAAACATACAGATACAAGTACTTACGAAATTAAAGAACTAATATCGGACTTAAAACATCAACAAAATAAGGAATTTCAGTTATTTAAGCGGGATATGTTGACTATAAAGGAACAAAATTTGGAAATTCAAAAGGCTATCGAATTTATGTCCCAAAAATACGACGATGTATTAAATTCCCTTGATAAAGTTCAACGTGAAAATGAATCTTACAAAAACCGTATACTGACCTTGGAACGGAAAATTGAATTTATGGAAAAAAAATATAAATCTTCGTCGATTGAAGTAAGAAATGTCCCTGTGCAGCCTAAAGAAACTAAAGAAAATCTTTACAAAATCGTGAAACAGTTAGGTGTGATTGTTAATCAACCCATATCGGACTCGGATATACGCGATTTATATCGTCCTAAAGGAAACCCGGACAAAGTAAGTCCCATTATTATTGAGTTTACTACGACCAAAACTAAGGAAAACATTATAAAATCCACAAAATTATTTAACAAGGAAAATAATATGTCTGGAAAATTAAACACAAGTCTCTTGAAGTTAGAAGGACCTACTAAGCCAATTTTTGTATCTGAGTCGCTAACAACTGAGGCGAGGAGGTTATATTTCCTGGCGCGTGAATACTCAAAAAAGCATCAAACAAGCAGCTGTTGGACTTCCTATGGAAAAATATATTTACGGCTCAGAGAAGGCTCCCCTGCAGTACTCATCACCTGTTATGAAGATGTTGCTAGACTAAGTGAAAAATGACTGTTTATTATTATTTCTTTATTTATTTTTGTTGTTTTCTTTACCAAAATGTTACTTTTGTTTGTTTTAAAATTTACTTACTTTTATTTACAGTACAATACTTATTACATACATGTCATACTCTTATGTTTTCTATATAATGTTAAATTAGTACTACAAACGAGCATATGCAAACTATCTTATTTTTTTATGTATAGCGAGCTCCCAGTCTTAAAATTTACGTTAATACAACATACTTTTACTCGCTATTTTAGTTGTGATTTAGGTACACTTACTATAAACATTTATTACCATAATTGCAATTACAAAATATTATATTTTCGAGTCTATTACTTCTTTCACTTTTATACCAATTTAATTATACCATTCACTCTGCTATATTATTATTTGTCATTATACTTCTGTGTCATGGTTTTATTTAATTACAAAAGGCCTATTCGTAACAGATAATATAAATTCTGAGATTGATGAGATATCTGTAGCCTCCTCATCGACTGGTAGTGTTGAAGAATGCATCAACTTCTTACCTCAAACCGCGAGATCTCTAAATATAATAATACAAAATATTAGAAGCATTAAATGTAACTCTAACAACTTCCACACTTTATTACATCGGACTAAAATTGATTATGATCTCATCGTGCTGACAGAATGCTGGCTGCCTACCACCAGCTTTATTCCTGCAATTGAGGGTTACGTGCATTCAAGCACTAGTAAGAATCTAACTCAAAACGAAGGTGTAGTAGTGTATTGTCGAACTGATATTAAAAACTCGGTATCCGAACCTCTGCTTTCTGATGCTAATTGTCTTGCAATTACTATTAATATTGATACAATAATACTTGCTATTTATCGTCCACCAGGTGAGAGAGACGTATCAAATTTTCTAAAATCACTACACGATATCCTACTTGTATACTCTAATTTCAAAAATCTCATACTAGTTGGTGATGTTAACATTGATATTTCTCCAACTACCACCGATAACCGAGCCAACACATACTTAAACCTTCTAGCTTCTCATGGTATGTTACCAGCCCACTCGCTGCCTACACACACTCACACCTGCCTCGATCACGTTATACTGAGATCTAAGTTCTCTGCATATTGTTTTGTTGCCCAAACTTCAATTACCGATCATTTTACGTTAATCTTTTCATTGGACCTCATACTGAATAGAATTTCTCAATTACATACAGTAAACCAAATCAACTATAATTCTCTTGACCAATCTATGGATAATATTGATTTTTCTAACTTTTACAACTATACTGATGTCAATGATGCGGTTTCCTTCCTTACAAATACTTTGAGCTCTATGATTTTATCAAATACAGTCATTGTCACCTTGCCGAAAAATAAAAGACCGCTGAAACCTTGGATTACGCCAGGCTTAATTAAATGCATGAGGAAAAGAGATAGGCTTCACTTAAAATGTAAAAAAAATCCTGATGATACAATTTTAAAAGAAACATACTTAAGATATCGTAACTTTTGCAATTCTTTGCTAAAAAATCTTAAACGGACATTTGAAAAAGATAAACTCGTAAAAGCTGGCTACAATAACAAAAAACTTTGGGATGCTATAAAAAATATAACCAATTCAAACAAAAACATCTCTTCTGCTACTGGACTAATTTTGGAAGGTGACCCTAAGGAATCAGTCAATGCCATTAACGATTATTTTGCTAACACTGGTAAAATACTCGCTGAAAAGGTATCTAAGCTCAATGATAGTCAAAACAATAGTCTTCCTCTAATCCCCTCTTCTTTTCCTCACTCCTTTTTCCTCCGACCTACCTATGAAGCAGAAGTGGACCGGCTTATTATGGGTCTAAAATCAAATTCTGCTCCAGGTCGAAGTAATATTTCTGCCTCCTTTCTCAAACGCTACAGAAAAATACTTATAGTTCCCATAACTTTTATCTGTAACTTATCGATGTCTACAGGTGTTTTTCCAAATGCCTTTAAGTTATCTGAAATTCGTCCTATTTACAAATCAGGTAATAAAAACTGTGTCAAAAATTACAGACCAATATCTTTATTACCAACCCTCTCCAAAATCCTAGAGAAAATTTTAAACTCAAGATTGGTAAAATATCTTGAAGTTAATAATCTCCTTGCTTGTACCCAATACGGATTTCGTTCGGGGAAATCCACCAACGACGCAGTTCATGAACTTGTTGATTTTCTGGTTAGATCGTTGGATAGTAAACAAAAGACTATTGGTGTTTTTCTCGATTTGGCTAGGGCTTTTGACACAGTTTCTATTCCTATATTAATAAGGAGATTAGAATGCTTAGGAATTCGCGGTACGCAATTGAATTTGTTCACAGACTACCTTTCAGGGCGCTGTCAGAGAGTTAGAATAGGGGATTATGTAAGCGACGACCTACCTGTCTCCTATGGCGTTCCACAGGGTAGTGTACTTGGACCCACTCTATTCTTAATTTATATCAATGAATTGTGTCACCTAGAATTAAACAATGGCAAAATCGTAGCTTTTGCTGACGATACTGCGCTACTTTTTAAAGGAGATTCATGGGAACAGGTGTTTTCCAGTGCTCAAAATGGTCTAAACATAATCACAAAATGGCTATCTCAAAATCTCCTGACTCTTAACGTCGATAAAACTAAGTATATGACATTTTCTTTAAGAAATTACAATTTAAGTGTAATTCGAAACTACTCTTTGACCGCTCATGTTTGCTATTCTCCACTATCCCCAAACTGCTCTTGTTCTTCTCTCCAAAGTACTTCTTCTATCAAATACTTAGGCATAATAATAGACAATACCCTCTCCTTTAAACAACACATCAACCTTCTCTCTCTTCGGCTAAGGAAACTTATCTATATATTTAAACATCTTAGACACATTGCTGATGTAAAGGTTATTAAATCCGTTTATTATGCCCTCTGCCAATCCATACTTACTTTTGGAATAACTACCTGGGGTGGTTCTTGTAAAACATATATGCTTGAATTAGAACGAGCTCAGAGGGCAATCCTAAAAGTAAGCTTTAATCTTTCTTTCTTCCATCCCACCACTTCTTTGTATCAAATCTGTGAGATTCTCAGTGTACGTCAACTTTTTATCCTTCACACAATTCTAAGGCAACATTCAATGACTCCATACGACCCGGACATTACACATAAACGAAGAAATATAAAAGCATGTTCCACTTCTCTTTTCAACACATGGTTTTCACACAAGTTTTTTTGTTTTCTCGGCGGCCACCTTTACAACAAACTAAATCAAATTTTACACATCCATCCCCTCTCTCGCTACAAATGTAAAAACACTGTTTCTCACTGGCTTCGATCACTTGATTATAATGGTACTGAGGAATTACTCAAAATCATATAATTAGGCACAGGATCACTTCCATATTAATTAGTATTGAATCCGCACTTTGTAACAATACTACACAAGACACATTATATGCATCTTGAATTTGTTTAATATATTTAGAAATTGTTTAATATTATTTATACTCTGCATCTTCATTACCATCAATATCTCGAATCAAGTAACATAATTATGTAGTAGTTGTTATTAATAAATTGTACGGGGCGGACGACTGGTGACCTAAGATACAGGTCTCCTAGTTTAGGCATCAGTCTTCCTAACCATTCTGTATTTTGTTTAACATAATATTAGTTACTTATGCATATTTAGACAGATTATTGTAACTAAAGATTAAGTCTTTTGTTTGTTTAAATAAATAAATAAATAAACTATAATGACACTTGGGTGTTGTGTCGGGTGCGTTCAGATACTAGACAGGACTAAATCCGTTTGATCCGCTAGTATGAAATAAATAAATATGAACTCTTATTTTATCAGTAATCTATTTAAGGTGTACAGGTATATATTATAAATAACTTAGGTAAACTTTACGTTACTAATCAAAACTTATAAATTCAAAGTTTGGTTTTAATATGTGTAATAACATCTGTTACCACAATCACGACCACATAGTTATGTTTTCTTTACTCATTACCGTCACATAGCCTAAATATATTCTAATATTGCATTTAAATACGAATTACATTAAATACAAAGCAAATTATTCGCAAATTACCACCCGTTGGTAATATAATTAGCCATGCAATAATAAATCATGGCATATTCAATTAGATATTTGAAATGTAACGTTATATCTTTGCTTTGTAATTTGTAACTGATGTGACATAATTTTACTAACTTACATAATTTTACATTTACTAAGTAGATACTTATATTTTACGTATATGTTGACATCTTTTCAATAGTTTCTGATAGTTTATTTATAAGACTGTGTTAATAGAGACATTTAAATCATCTTGGGATATTTATTTGTAACTAACTCCGTCTCTGACTTGATTGTATACCTACCCACAATAAAGATTGTGGGTATAAAAGCACTATAAGTACAATAGTAATATAAATACATATAAAACCAGAATGTACAGAGATAAGCAATTCCTATTTCTCCAATTCCAACAAACTCCGAACGTTTCAACGAGAAGATTTACACACGCGTATTCAAATGCTTTGGTATTTAGAATAGTTAATATCTATAAATGTCTTTCATTTAACGTAACACAGCCTGTACATATCCCACTGCTGGGCATAGGCCTCTTCTTCTAATAGGGAGAAGGTTATGGAGCTTAATACACCACGCTGCTCCACTGCGGGTTGGTGGATCTTTCATTTACTCATTGTAAAAAATACTGTCGTTCTGTATACATAATAGATAGATAGATATTTGTTGAGGTATTTCAGACGTGCTGTTTGCGGACATTCTTTCGGAATCCAACAAAGCAAATACTTTTAAATCGACTTTTCACCGAGCGAATTAAATTAAAATAGCGTACATTGAACTATATAAATATTTTACGGAACATTTCCTGCGGTCGTGCGTTTAAACGAGCCCGCGTACGGTTTACTTAAACGTTATTAAAAATTTTCATCTGGTTACGAAATAATATTATTTTATCTCGCTAATGGAGTGCTGGCTTGCAATTATATTATCGTGAAAGAATATGATACGGTATATTCTTTAAATTTTGTAATAACGAATTATTTTTAGTCCCATATCGATATCTGGTAAATATCCGGATAGTTTGTTTTTTTTTTAAACTCGTTAATCTTATGATTTGCAAGCGTAGGTATATGACCAGTTTAATAAATAATTACAATTAAAGCCTCACTCCAAAAACATAGCCCTTTGATTCATAACGGAACAATGAATATAAACCATCAACAAGCACCGAAATTTGGACAAAACCGAGAGGTACAGTAGTGCTATTATGAGTCTAGGCGCTTAATTGCATGCGAAATTCAATGTAAGGTAATTATTACGCAATTGTTTGGTTAATTTAATATAATGGAATTCGAGTATTCAGCGCCAATCGTTATGACACCGACTCTCCATTGAAATGACATTTGTTAATTAATATCATTAATAGAATGTCGCAGAGAATGCCAGTAGGCACGTGTAGATTTATTTTACTAAATAATACTATATTACTGATGCACACTGCTACTACTTATTAAACATTCAAATATCTCTGGCTTGTCCGCACTTGACTTGTCTTGAGCAGTGGCGGATTTACCCAGTCCTGTTAGACCCGGGCCTAGATCGGCACAATTTTAAGGGCAGCAAAAATAGTTTTTCTAAAGCGGCGAAATTCGAAATGATGCGGACGATCTCTTTTAGCTGTATTGGTTATTAGATTTGACATGGGAAAATTAAGGTGTTGGCATTTTTGGGAACAAAAAAAAAAATTTTTTGCCACCAGTAATCGATTCGGAGTAAATATAAATGCGGAAATTAATTTTTCTCTCGGTAAAATCCTCAGAAACTTCGACTATGAAGGCCTATATGATTAATTAGCCACTCCCCTCCCCCTCTCTGTTACGTCACTGCAGGTAACAGTAAAGTTCGACAACCAGTAATCTCTTTAGTTATAATGTGTAAGAATAACAAACAACCGGTCAAATTCTATCTGTTTTCAAACTTTCGCATTTACAATTACCGAAAACATAAAAGCTATGTAACTTTATAACCGTAACAAGGACCTAGATCACAAACAACGTAGTACGCAATTAAACCTAGCGTTAATGAGATTCCCTTGGGACCAACACGAGCACACTTGCTTTATCCCTTGCTTTTAGTTTGAAATTTTCAAATTTGACACTTATACTTGTCTGTCTGATAGGCAGATGGCACACCTTTTGACTGTTTTTTGTGTTGCCATAATAATGATTTTAAATAAATTCATATATTTGTTGTTTATGTTGAACATAAACAGCAAATGAAAACAATTCAATTTTTTTTTAATAAAATTTGACAGTAACATAGCTTATAAAAATATTCAAGTGCTAAAGTGTTTATCTCGTGCTCGGCGGTGGAGACAGACATCGTGAAGAAATCTGCTTGTGCTGGAGGAAATTCATCACATATAGGTATATTCGCCAACCTGGAGCGAAGCAGCGTGGTCGATTAAGTTCTTAACTTTCTCCTTAATAAGAGAGGAAGTTTTGATCCAGGTGTGGGACATACGACTGTTACTTTACT